>NIPM01000044.1:272366-305494 GCA_002738285.1 Holacanthella duospinosa | reverse complement strand
GATGGTCCAAAACGAAGGCGGCACGTCTCAAAAATTTTATCCCACGACCTTATGGCCATGTTTTTTATTTCAGCTATTACGGCTTTACTAAACGCCAGATCAGTTAGATATTATCAAAAAGACGTAGCTGAGCTCAATAGGAATCTAGTGATGTATCATAAGTCGGCACTCCAAAAAATTTCTTTAAGAAAATTTTTCTTGGAAGGTTTTGTAAGGGGTGTGTAACACTTTACACCCAGATGGGGCTTTAAAGGATATCCGGCAAACAATAACGTTGGATATTCTATATCCNCTTTACACCCAGATGGGGCTTTAAAGGATATCCGGCAAACAATAACGTTGGATATTCTATATCCGGCATATTTGCCAGATATGCTATCCGCAACATCCTCATACCTCCGCTCTGGCCACACCACATCCCTACCGCACCCTTAATAAAGCGCACTTAACGCAGCCCCCTCGCCACTCGCGCCCTCTGCTCACAACGCCCATCTCACTCTTTCCCCAACCACTCCACCATTCCCAGCCCTAGCCCACAGTATTTATACATGTAAACCTATACTTGCATTGAATGTGAAACTCGCGAGTTTTTTGGCAACGTCGGAATTAGGTGTTCCTAAAAAGCCACAGGGATTAAGTTTGTGGGATAGTGAAGCATAGCTCCTATACCCACGGGATAGTGTACATAGACTCCTATACCCGATTAAAGTCTTCCCCGTCTCTGCCAAGAGATGAGGAGAAGCAGAAAAGTCTTCCCCGTCTTTGCCAAGAGATGAGGAGAAGCACAGATGATGGATCCCCCACCAGCAAAGAAAACTTTGCTAGTGATAACTGGTGGATCATCATCATATAGTCAAAGTTTGAAACATCATTTTCCCAATAGGCTCTGTAGCACAATTGGTAGTGCGTTGGGTCCGGAATACCCAACACGTGGGACCATACCCCACCAGAGACCATCTTTATGGGTTAATCGCTGTTTCAAGCCTTGGCGGGGTAGTCATAACCCGTCAAGTTCCTAGGAAATAATTTGGATGCAATTATAAAACATGGACTTTTTCAAGCAATAAAACACAGGCAAAAACTAACTCCTCACTTTTATTAACATATCCAGGTGTGTGTGTGTAGTGGTAAATTTTTATTTTTTAGTTAAGTCTTAAATACATTTCTACAATATCTTCTGGTTCGCATCCAGTGGTTAAATTTTTAATGAAAGATTGTTGAATATCGTGCAACCTCAAGTTTGCACATTTACTTGCAGAAATTTTTTTTCAATAATCAATTGTAAATTGATTCTAAATTAGGCAAAGCGACTAGAGTATACGAACGAGTACAAAGATTCGGATCTAACTGTAACAAATAAATATATTTGAGCAACAGATTAATAAAAATTGACATAGTAGACAACAAAGCTTAACTAAGTTCGAAGTGGATAATCTCTGTCATGTCGTTTGATATTGTCAATCGGAAATGGTAGAGGTCGTTGTGGACGTGACGGTGGACCAACGAAAGAGAGAAGAACTGGTAGAAAGATAAGACCGTGTGCTGCTCCAAAGAGTACAATACCTAAGTACATACGGAAATAAAATATTCGGAATATTTGGGATCTTGCTAGTCCAAGACAAAGAATTCCACCAAGCTTAGTGAGTGTGATCCCCGTAAAAACCGAGATTCCAATATGAACTAAACTGTCATGCGCCCTACTTAGCCGAGACTCTTCTTTCGACACGGTGAATTCATGGATCAGATGAGTACAGAATTCGACACCGATACCAACGGCCTGGAAGTAGATACAAATTTGTTAGTATTTCATCCTATAATTTTGTCGACCTTGAGTAAAGTTGATCGAAAACTACCGATTTGCTTATACGCATGTAAGTGATAATTCATGAACCGGAATTTGAATATGTAAACTGTAAGACTCGAAAAAAAAATGTTGATAATAAACATTCATGGAATTCGCATAGATGAAAGAAACTGATAGAAATACTTTTCAAAAACATTGAAGTAAAATAGCTCCACCCGCAGCACCGATTTTAAGTCTCACATTCCCAAATTTTATTCCTCAGGTTTGGAAATTGAATCCGCGAACAGCAGTTCCGATTAAAATTTAACAAATAATAACGTCTGTCCTACAGTTAATACTCAATAAATGGAAGAGTTGGTGGATCAACACTCCAATTTTTCGGGAATTAACTCTAGNACGTCTGTCCTACAGTTAATACTCAATAAATGGAAGAGTTGGTGGATCAACACTCCAATTTTTCGGGAATTAACTATACATATTATATATATTAATACAAATTCATGACATTCTAAATATTAAAAAAAATTCAATTAAAAATTTTGAAATCAAATTTACTGGGGAGAAGATTAACCTTCGTCACGCGTTGCAGGTTCTTCGTAATTCGTGGAACACGCGGCTTAGTGATAGGTTTAAGAAATCTCTTGTTTTCTTTTTTCTTTGCGATTCTAAGGGTATTAAGTATTTACTGTTTATTAGTATCACTCACCTATGGAGAATTTGCATTTAAGTTTTACTTTCAACTACTCAAAACTTGCGTCCCTTCTAACGAGCGTCTTTAATAAATATTTTAGTTTGTTCGGTGCTATTCCATAAATTACATTGAATGGGTGAAAAATCGGGTAGCTTGACTCTGGTTTTGTATTTGAACTTCAGTTATATGCATTTAACCGGATACTTTATAGTGGCACAGTAGTTATTAGAATACATGTCATACTTGTACTTGTTGCAAACAGTATTAGCATTGTAATAGTCACTTTTGCCTTAAATTAAACAACGACTTAATTTATTAGAAATAGAATGACTTACCATCACAAGGTTTACTAATGAAACTGCATTGAGTGGAATATTCCACCAGTACATCATCCCACCCAAATCAACAATTATCATTACTACGGTAAGCAGTACGATGAGGGCTGTAAATATGTTGAATCCAGTTAGTATATATGTCACGACGAAGATAGTAGCAAAACTAATTCCTAAGGATTGGAAGGTATCCCGCCACATTGTCAAATATTGTTCATAGAATACATAGAAAATGGAATATGGAAAAACTTCATGGTTAGTTGAATTTGTTCCTGTAAAAATTAACAATACAATTAGATTAGTGTCGAATTTGGCGACGATTAGAGGATAGTATAAGGTGCATTAATCTAAAAAATTTAACCAACCAGTATTTAGTGTTTTGGTAAGATTGGCAGATATAGCTCTTGCTTCTTCCATTGCTTCGATGTAATCTTTTGATGTTTTCAGGATTGTATGATAAGTCATAAAATATGACGCTGTTGGGACTGCACCGTTACCGTCGTCAGCTTTCCGATATCTCACGGCGTCACCGTAAGCCGCATGTCCGGCTTTTGGACATTTCTCATGCGGGTTGTCCCTGAGGAAAAATGGTAAAAACTTCTCGAATTCATCAGGTTCAATGAATCCATTCTCATCTTTCACAATTCTACATTGCTTGCATCGCCTATTCCAGAATAGTTTTGTTAGTTGCGATCGGCTGATACTTAATTTAATTACCATTCACTTACTTTGTATCTATGCTGGGGCAAAATCGAGGAAGTTCTCGTGTGCCTTTGTAGTAGCAACACTTATCAGATGACGCCCAGTCGCGATAGTCGTCTAACCAAGAAGCAGCCGATTTCGCTATATAAGTTGTGTTGGATGCTCGACTAGATGCATAAATTTGGGATACCAAGCTATATGGATTTTCACCAGCTCGTATCAAATCTTGGACATTAGGATTCGTGTGATAATCAAATTCAGTGTCCTTGACGACAAAGTAAACAGGTGGTCCAATAGAAAGGTAGTTGAACATGGCTTGAAAGTACGTCAGGACATACGAGTCTTCAGGCATACTGATTTGTTGGTCAAGACCTACTTCTATACTTGGGATCATTATTACTGACGCACCAAGCCAGAGTGTGAACATAACTAACACTACTATACGCATCGGAAGTGATAAAATAAATGGTGCATAAATGTTTTTGAAAACTTTAAACAGGAATCCATCCTTGTATTTAGGCTTCTTTGAATGTTTTCTTGGTATGCTGAAAATTTTAATTGTTAGCCTTTTCGACTGACTTAATACATTTTATAATTTTTCTTACCAACAAAGTATGTCCCATCGTCCTGCCTCTTGTCGCTGGATATCCAGTGACAGAAAAGCAATAAAAACTGTAAACTGAAGAACAAAGTTGAAAAGAAGTGCCACACCAGCGTAAAACGCGAAAGCTTGTACAGCTGGCATTCCAGTGAGGCCACCTATAAAAATCCAACACATCAGTGTAAATTTTATACAACTGGGCAAAGTCAAAACCGCAAAAACTTTTTATTCAATAACTATTGATCCCGGTGAGCATGAGCGACTTCCCAGTAGTAAAATTTTTTTTAGACTTGGTTTTGCAGGTTCGGCGGCTATGAATTCACTAAATCTAAATAGGTATAGGCATATTTTACTGACCTAGAAAAAATGAAGCCGAATCAGTCAGTGAATTGAGCATCATGGATGGTGCCACATGACCAATCACCCTTCCCAAATGTTCTGGTATTGTCTCATTTGATTTTCGTTCAGTCCGTTGAAGGGTTTGAACCATGATGAAAATATTATCAACCCCAACTGCTAGGACCAGAAATGGAATCACTTCTACAATAATAAGTGTCGCTTTTACACCAAAAAATCCAAAAAATCCAATAGACGAAGATACAGAAAAAAGGACAATCGTTACTCCAAGTAAGCCTAGTGAAGCTTTGCTATCGATCTATCAACACAATGTACATTTAAAATAGGTAATTTGTTTGGCAGTTTGTATATGACTTACGGCAAGCCTCCCCCAACTATGTTGCTCTCCCAATGCCACAGCAATGTAGAGAAACATTATTAAATAAGACACAGCTACAGTTACAATATCATTTTGACTTTGCCGATCTAATTCGTCTTCGATACTGCGCTCTGAGCTAAATGCAATTTTCATATGTGCTGACATCTTGTTTTCTTTTTTTACATACTCGTGCATAAATTGGATGAATGCAGCTTCCCATGCTTTTGCTTTTCGTTGTTCCTTTTTATCCACATGATTATTCACAATAAACGTTATTACAGCAGTAGTTGCGTCTTTATATGGTGGATCCAAAGGTAAATAAGCTGATATTCAAAATTTTTAAATTGATAATTTTTACTCATAATTTTTGACAAATTGAAATATTTTGCTTACTGGAGTCAAGGAATCCACCAAGAGCTACCGTAGGTTCTATTGGACCACCGTATTCCCCCATACAGCTCAGTTTCAATTTTGTTGTATCAGTCGGTGAAGACGGGTTGAGAGAACAATACTTGAAGTGGTCTAAATAGTTATCGACAGAACCATCTTCCACTGGATTCCCGTTTTTATCTTCTCTCGGAGCACTTTTGAGTATTTCAGTATAATTGTTTTGCCACCATCCCAAGTAACTAAAAGTAGCACAATTTGTGTTCGCCGGATCCAATGGTTTGAAGCAAATGTCTTTAAGAAATACTGGATCTCCAGAATCTGGATCATTTCCATTGACATCATGAGCAATTGCTGTCTGGAGGTCAAGTAATACTTTCATAAATTCTAAATTAAAAATTGGTCCAAAGGATTCATTTCCAGTTGCAGTGACGTGTAAAATTGGTGGTAGGTCAACAGCAGTTACAATAAGTTGTTCAGTACGATAAAAGGGAACAAATGTTGAATCAAAATAATTTTTCTCTATACGTGAGCGAGAATTCGCTGATGCCCAGAGTTCAACGGGGTCAGTTGTAATTTCCAACATGGCGATTCCACAAGAGAATACAACAACTACTATGGTGCCTGGAACTATCACGAAAAGTGGTTTCCGAGCACAAACTATAAGAAAAGGTAAAAGTTAACATTCGTTATTTGTAGCTGCAAATGGCATAGCTGAAAAACCTTAACCGCCAGCCAAACCAAAGACGCAGACGTTCTCAAACAGACGAAGAAGCTGCTTTTCAGATTGCTTATGCCATAATCAATAAATCAGAAACTACGACGCAGCAGAGAGTAACATTGTACTCTTCTCCTATTTTCTTCTTTCCTAAGCGAAATCCAAAAACAAGTTTGAAGGACAAATGAATTAGAAGCTTTCGATGCACCAATCATTTTTCGACTATGCTATACCAAAAATAAAAGTCAAAGCTCGATCCTTCTGCGACTGCCGGCGAATGGTCGTCTGAAAATATGAATTAAGTCCTTTGCGCAGACATGACGCAGCCGACTGACTTTCCAAATACGCCATCAACATCGGGTGAAAATAAAAATTGAAACAAAAGGTTTTTTGATTCACTGTTGGTGTGGCATATAAGAATTATAAATTTACTGAGTTTCTTCATTAGAACGTTCCACTAAAAATCTTTCTGATAACTTTTTTTGGTGTGCGATGTGATGGAATGGCGAAGTGAAGGAAAAAATAGGGTGCAATAAAAAATGCTTGACGAATAAAAGGTGCTTTGGTTGGTGTGGCGTGCACTTTATGTTATTTATTCGTGCTTCTATCCGAGAATTTATTAGAAATTCTAATTATTATAAATAATAATAGAATCATTGAGAATTCATTATAAATAATGATAGATTTTTTATTTTTTAAGATATTTTGCGTTCGCTCTTTGGTTTAGTTCAATTATTCAGTGTTGGCACAAAGGGTTTTATTAGCTATTTTTTAAGGTTATTATTCCACTCAAAAATAAATAATGAGTTTTTTACTTTTGCCACTTTATTCATACATAGGCGGAAAATTACCTTATTTCAATTCAAGTTTAACATTCTCAAAACTTTTGAAATCATATTTTGTAAATTTATTTAATCATCACGTGTCACAGATGAAACTCGATCCAGGAATCGAACCACAGTTCGGATCAGATCGTGGATTGGATTGGTATCGGTAGAAATATAGCTGGATCGGTTCGTGGATTGGGTTCGAAAGAATATTAAAATGTTGGTTCGGATCGTGGTTCGGGTTCGAAAGATTTTTTAAATGTTGGATCGGTTCGTGGATCGGGTTCGATAATTTTTTCCCTTATTGGATCGGTTCGTGGTTCGGGTTCGAAAAGTTTTTATAATGTTGGATCGGTTCGTAGATCGGGTTCAAATTTTTTTTTCATTCTTGGATCGGTTCGCGGTTTGGGTTCAAAAAATTTTTTGGAATGTTGGATCGGGTTCGAAAGATTTTTTAAATGTTGGATCGGTTCAATTTGTTTTTGTTCTGGTTCGAATCGATTTTTCTGTTGGCTCGATTCGTGGATCGCTTACTCTTAAATTTATGGGAGAGAGTGTTAGAACATTGGATCGGTTAGATTAATTTTTGAATAATTGGATCGGTTCGTGGCTCGGGTTCGATTTATTTTTGGATTCTTGGATCGGTTCGTGGATCGGGTTCTAAAATATTTTTCATTGTTAGATCGGTTCGCGGTTCGGGTTCGATAATTTTTTTCATTGTTGGATCGGTTCGTGGTTCGGGTTCGATAATTTTTTTAATTCGTGGATCGGTTCGCGGTTCGGGATCGAAAGCTTTTTAGAATGTTTAATCGGTTCGCTGTTCGGGTTCGATTTATTTTTTCATTCTTGGATCGGTTCGTGGATCGGGTTCGATTTCTTTTTTCCTGATGGATCGGTTCGTGGATCGGGTTCGAAATTTTTTCCATGTTTTATCTGTCACGTGCTGAACCGTATTTCGTAAATTAGATTATCTAAATATTCTCATTGATAAAGCAATCACTGGTAAATTAGATTTTGGATGGATAGTAATTGTTTGGTAAGTGGTGCGCTGCTACTCCATTTCGGGTCGCAAGTATTTAAATATATTTAATTTGTTTAGCAAAACGTTTTCGTGGTGTGGTACAAACGAATCAATACATTCAAATTTCAATTTTAGTATTGGAGAATACTAAAATAATTGAAAGGAAAATCACACCTAAATGGCATTATGAGAAGGAAAATTAAAAAAAAAATTCTCAAGTTGCAAGTGAATCATGTACGCCTGAGTTTTTGAAAATTACAAGCTGCATTTTAAAACATCGAACAAAACCCTAATACCCCTAAGCAACCCATTTGGCCTTTCTTTTGGAATTAAACCCCGGTTGAGTCAATAAAATTATCAGCATAAGCTATTCCAATTTTTAGTTTTCAAATTTTTTTTTTCCTCTCGGTGGCTAAGAGTTATCCAATTTCATATTTTTTGAAAGAATTTTTACAGCAAATTATATATTACCAATGTCCTACGTGGTTCTATAACTCAACCAATCTCAGCATGCTTAAAGCTATACGGATATATTGGAAAATAAATTTGTCGACCTGCGCTTCTCTTTCATTCTCGTGCCGTGGTAGTCAAAATTGTGCCGGCATAATTTTTTATACGCCTTCGATCTGGCTGACGTAAACCAATTTAGCTGTATGAAACACTAGCTAATAGTAGAAAACAATATCCCATGATTCAACTCACATGTTGCCAATGATGTAANTAGCTGTATGAAACACTAGCTAATAGTAGAAAACAATATCCCATGATTCAACTCACATGTTGCCAATGATGTAAAAAACTTGACAATTGCATATTCAAATTCCGTTCCAGAAGATTGTGTTGCCTTATGAATTCGTTTAAGAATTGGCTTGAATGCAACTATCAAAATAATTACAGTTATGCCACCTACGATTGTAAACACAGTAATTTTGTGTTCTTCGGGACCATATTCAAATTTAATAGTCCAATCTACTTTCTCACGTGGTGGTGGCGGTGCTGGACAACTACCAAGGCAGTCAACGCAGCTGCACTTTACACTTTCTCCCTAAAATTAGAAAATTGCGTTAGTGAAGTTAAATTTTTCTCAAATGTATTGACTTCAGTATAAAATACATACGGGAGCAACTTCAGAACATGCGTAAGTAGGCTGGTTGATTCCAATGAGGCCACTATTCTCAACACCATCTTCGACTTTATCCCTAAATTCGAAGTGAATGGTGAATGGTACAAATGAATTCCCCACGCCGTCACCCATGTACTCAAACCATCGCTGTGGAGTACAGTGATAAGAACCCCAAGAACCACATATCGCCTTCATTACCACATCGTTTGTACTGCTTAGCACAACATCCTTACAACTTTCATAAGTCTTCTGAATGTATTCAGCACCAATGGCATAATTTACACTTTTGGCACTCGGAGTTTCGTCATTTTCTGTCCCTTTGAGTGTTTCATTAACACTGAGGAATGTGGATTGTATTGGAGAGCAGGGTAGGTCGCAAAAGGCTTGTCGAAAATTGTATAAACATGAAGGACAACGACTCAACAGTGGGAGAGAAAGGGCAAAACTTTTCTGAAGATCTCGCACTTGATCCCCATTGCAACAAAGATCTTTACCATATTTGTTCGTCAATTCAGGACAGAGTTGACGCAAAATTCCCATTGATACATCATCCAGTGGTTTTGGTGCGTGTTTTACTATGCATAGATAATGTCCAGGAGGATTTTTATTGTTCGAAGCACAATTTCCATAAAATGAGCACATGCTTTGCTCATTTTCGGCTGCCACTTGTGTCTGTCAATTGAATAGATTTGGAATTAGCAGATTAGTTTTAAGTATACCCCATTATGTTAAAGCGCAAACACTACTTAGCACTCTCTGTATTATTTGAAATGATTGCAAAGGGTAAGGAAAGGGGTCTACATTTAAACTACTTTGGCTTTCGGTTGCAAGTTGCAAAGCATATTTCTGATTGAGGTCGCCAAAGTATTCAACTTTTATTATACCGGTTAAAAGATTGTACATAGCTATAGTTTTTTAGCAGCAGATTGCACTAAATTTTTCAGTAACAGAACTTGCTGTTCTAATCGTTGAAGTTGGACCTTGGTGTACGCAGTATGCTCTAGAGTTGAACCGCAAGAAAATTGAAAAATTCAAATTCACTCAATTGCATTCATAGAAAATTTTAATTCTCGAGTAATATTGGTAGAATTTGAATTTTTGAAATTCCTCTAGAATCTCTTGTTAGACAATTTGGTCTCCTTTCGGATTAAAAATAAACTAATCACTTTGTAAATATCTGAAGCTGGGAAGCTTCACAATAATATTTCAATTCACATAAACTTCACCCTAAACAAAATTTTGGAAGTACAAGTATTGAAGTTAACATATGTTACAAATTTCCTTCCGCCATATAGTTCACAGTATAGTAAACATGTGTAAATACATAATCCTAAAACTTTCCGTCACAATTCTAAAATTCGTGTCCAGTAAACTTTTTACAATCAATTATCATTTCCACAATTTCGTCATTAGTCAGAAGCATCTAAGTAGTGTACAGTGTTTTCAAATAAGAAGGCGAAAATCCGGCACTAGAGTTTTTAAAACTCTCACAAACTAGGTTTTTTGCGACACTATTTAACCTAAGAAAAGTTAACTAAACTCTCTTAGCAAAGGTTTTCATGAACTTGAGCTGTTCATAATGTGTGAAAATTTTTTTGATTTCCCGAAAAATTGTTTCTCAAAAATTTTGCCTTCTTATTTGAACACACTGTATATACCATGTTTCAGCACAAAGCATCAACGCCAACTTTTGCCATATTTATACACAGTTTTAACCTATTTTTTCGTCAGTTTTAGCATAGAAACATTGGAAAATTTTTTTTTAGACATTCCATAAAATATTAAGCAAAATGATGCAAGTTCAATTTGACCTCAACATGTTGTTTTATGGTATTAAAGAACAAACCCCAAAAATATGTGTGTCCACAACTCAATAACCTTTTTAATATTAAAGAATTGAATATACTGCAGAGCCAAAACTGAAATGAACAACCTTGAAATTCACCCACCAAACTATTTCTTGTCGACCAGCATAATAACAAAAATGTCATGTCAACAATAAGAATATTAATTTAAAAAATCCAGATAATATTTCCAATATTATTAGTACCGTTCACAAAACCTAATAGAATTGATAATATATGAAGTTTATCATGTCGCATTTTATTGCTATAGTTTTTACATATTTTGAGTATATTTCTTACCAGAATANAAATTTTGCCTTCTTATTTGAACACACTGTATATACCATGTTTCAGCACAAAGCATCAACGCCAACTTTTGCCACATTTATACACAGTTTTAACCTATTTTTTCGTCAGTTTTAGCATAGAAACATTGGAAAATTTTTTTTAGACATTCCATAAAATATTAAGCAAAATGATGCAAGTTCAATTTGACCTCAACATGTTGTTTTATGGTATTAAAGAACAACCCCAAAAATATGTGTCCACAACTCAATAACCTTTTTAATATTAAAGAATTGAATATACTGTAGAGCCAAAACTGAAATGAACAACCTTGAAATTCACCCACCAAACTATTTCTTGTCGACCAGCATAATAACAAAAATGCCATGTCAACAATAAGAATATTAATTTAAAAAATCCAGATAATATTTCCAATATTATTAGTACCGTTCACAAAACCTAATAGAATTGATAATTATATGAAGTTTATCATGTCGCATTTTATTGCTATAGTTTTTACATATTTTGAGTATATTTCTTACCAGAATATCTCCGCTTAGTAAAATATAGCTGAAAATCCAAAAAATCCGGCCAAATTTAAAATTGTCTGTCATTGTGTTAATTGCGGGCCAAGTACTTGGAACTAAAATCACAATGATAACCGTTTCTAGCACAAGTCACTGAGTGAAGGAGTCGACTTTTGTCAACTCTCGGCTTAAACCTCAAAATGTAAATTGGCAACTAATCACCACTCCATAGCAAAGAGGAAGAGACAACGCGACGTAGGACCTAGATTGCCTAGTTCTCACAAATTCAGCAGGTGAAATCTCATATGATTAGATTATTTATGGTGACTAAGAGACTACAGAATTTTAATTTATTGATTTCTACTCATTTCATTGTCGATTAGTCAAACAATAATTGTAATCTTACTCAAATGACAATAGGCGGATGAGCATTGAGAATTTTCCACACAGCAATATCACTGATTATGCTACACCTGTTATAGATTGGAACATTTTTAGTTTTGATGGTTCTCTACCACTGGAATAATCCAATGACCTTTCATTTAAAATTATTGATAAATTATCGTCAAGTGCTTTGCAAGAGCAGGTGTTTGAAGTGTCTGATTTGATTTAACACTCAATAAACCTAAGCGAATAACAAAATAATTTTTTTGTTAAATTCTACCACAGGGTTTAATTTTAATAATTAATACATCTGTAAAGTTTGAACCTCAAATTGCCTACAATTATTGTCAAAGAAAGACGTTTTGTGACACTTATCAAGCAAATGTGCAGCATTCGATTTTTAAACACTTACATAATAACACCACGTGTAGTTACTTCGACTTTTTCGGCTAATATTTATTAATATTAATAAAATTATTGATTCATTTCTTAAGATTTCTGAAAACCCTTTTTCTAAAATTATCCAGTATTCGGCGGTTAACCTATCTGGCAGAATTTTATTGTAGGATATTCGGAACATCACAAATTGTAAGTGTTTAACCATTGAACCCAAAATTCCTATATTTATAATTTTTCTGCAGTAATAAATTGATTTGCTCAACCAATTTTTTTTACCGTTTTCCGTTTCGTTTCGTTTTCGTTTCGATTCGTTTCGTTTCCGTTTTTGCTTACATTTATACCGTTTCGTATTCGTTTCTATCTAATTCGTTTCGTTTCGTTTCCGTTTGTTCTGAAAAACGAAATGAAACGAAACGGTCGAATCACTAGGTGTTTGTCTTCAATTTTTGCTCAAGTTGGAACGGGTAGTATTGGGTTCGAATCTTACCATCTCACAGTGAACGGAATAGAATTAATTTTTGGTCAAAATTAAAATTTTTACCATCATCCACTTTAAATGGTGCCAGATGATCTAAAAATTCTCCTTTGCATTACAAAACTTCCAAATTGTCGTAATTAATGAAAAATTTATTTAACGTAATGTTTCGTCATAAATGGGCAAAACAATTACTTAATGGGGTTTATCCTTAACCCACTCACAATGTTCTGATCAAATGTTTTTTCGCAGTCTAGATCATTCGTAATTAGAAATAAAAATTATGATAAAAAATTCTTATTCGAGATAATATACTTAGACAGTGTCCATCATATCCACAAATGAAACATTTAAAAAATCTTTCGAGCCAGATACACGAACCGATCCAACATTCCAAAAATAATTCGAACCCGAACCGCGAACCGATCCAAGAATGAAAAATAAATTCGAACCCGATCCACGAACCAATCCAACATTATAAAAACCTTTCGAACCCGAACCACGAACCGATCCAATAAGGAAAAAAAAATTATCGAACCCGATCCACGAACCGATCCAACATTTAAAAAATCTTTCGAACCCGAACCACGATCCGAACCAACAATTTAATATTTTTTCGAACCCGATCCACGAACCGATCTAGCTATATTTCTACCGATACCGATCCGATCCGAACCGTGGTTCGATTGCTGGATCGAGTTTCATCTGTGATCATATCACCTTTGCTTGACAAAGAATATTTTGTGAAACGTCATTCCTAAAAAATAATCCTATCTTTACACTATTTAAAATCGTTCTCTGGCATGAACCTAATTCCATTTCAGTTTTGATTTGCACTTGAATGAACCTAGATGATATTATATACTTTCGTAAAAAATGACGAACCCAACTGACTCAAAGTTTCTTAGAAGTTTCGTGTCCAATAATTTTGGCATATTTATTATTCTTGATTCTATATTTGCTGAAAAATTTACTTTAGTTTCTACCAATTGATTTCAGACAAGTTATTACTACTTGTCAATTGGATATTCTCTTTGACAATTTCTGTATTTTGAAATGATATTTAACTTTGCTAATGATATTCTGCTACTTGTAAAGCAAAATAATCAAAATATGAAATTATAAAACAATGTTTACTTTCGCCCATCTATGTGTTAAATTCAACTTTTAATCATCAAGTTTGTTCTGATATAACTTAGGAGTTTAAGGATATGGGCAGCAATATACAGTGGAGTATGATAATGTCTGGCAGAGAAAGGAGGGTGGTTCTTTCACTTGAAGTGGAAAACGGAAAACTTTAAAATTGAAATTAAAGTTGAGCGCCGTACTTACACCTATTTCGTCTATTATATTTTCATTTTCATTCACATATAAGATTACACTTTTAATTCCACCTTTTAGACATTTAGATTGTTATCGAAGAACTGGTTATGAATAGCCAAGGAATGTTAAATTCATAACTGTAACAGCGCATTGGGTAACCTAATAAAGTTAATACCGACAGCCGTTGGTAACCCGCGCATCATACTGGTGGGAAAGGGTTCTTTGGATAAGCGCCGCAACGAAGTGAAAGAACCACCCTCCTTTCTCTGCCAGACATTATTATACTTCACTGTATGTATTTAGCTTATATAAATGCAGATTAGTTATCAGCCACGAGATTTTCTCTACCGTTTTGGCGTTTCTCTATATTTTGAATAGAAGTTTCCAGAATGCAATTTTATGGAAAATAAAAAATGTTGTTCCCTCCCTTAGTCACGTGTTTCAATAAAAATTTTGAAGCTCTTCAGTTAAGAAGCATATTTATCCTAATTTTAATTATTTATGAACGAATCGTCGTATTTCCAAGTTNCTCTTCAGTTAAGAAGCATATTTATCCTAATTTTAATTATTTATGAACGAATCGTCGTATTTCCAAGTTCAAAAATTGACTATTTTGGCCAAAAATTAATTCCATTTCGCCCACTGTGCATCTCTAAGTAACTTTTCTCTTCATCCAAATGACTTTCAGCTACTCCAAATTAGAGGTGTGCGGATATCCGGCGCCTATAACTCTGCCGGATAGACTATCCACAGAATACCGGATACTTATAGGTATCCGCGCGTATAATTTGGTAGACATTTTTTTTCAGAAATCATAAAATTGAATTAATAATTTTATTAGATTTATTATATAGGAGTATATATTATATGTATTGAAGAGTTTAAAAATTGACTCCTGCATGTTCGCGTGAAATGAGTCAAAAAGCATCTTGTTTTAATANTTTGGATAAGCGTCGCAACGAAGTGAAAGAACCACCCTCCTTTCTCTGCCAGACATTATCATACTTCACTGTATGTATTTAGTTTATATAATGCAGACTAGTTATCAGTCACGAGATTTTCTCTACCGTTTTGGCGTTTCTCTATATTTTGAATAGAAGTTTCCAGAATGCAATTTTATGGAAAATAAAAAATGTTGTTCCCGCCCTTAGTCACGTGTTTCAATAAAGAAGCTCTTCAGTTAAGAAGCATATTTATCCTAATTTTAATTATTTATGAACGAATCGTCGTATTTCCAAGTTCAAAATTGACTATTTTGGCCAAAAATTAATTCCATTTTGCCCACTGTGCATCTCTAAGTAACTTTTCTCTTCATCCAAATGACTTTCAGCTACTCCAAATTAGAGGTGTTGCGGATATCCGGCAACCGGATATCCGGCGCCTATAACTCTGCCGGATAGACTATCCACAGAATACCGGATACTTATAGGTATCCGCGCGGATAATTTGGTAGACATTTTTTTTCAGAAATCCTAAAAAATGAATTAATAATTTTATTAGATTTATTATATAGGAGTATATATTAAATGTATTGAAGAGTTTAAAAATTGACTCCTGCATGTTCGCGTGAAATGAGTCAAAAAGCATCTTGTTTTAATAAAAATTATGTGCAATACGAGCTTAATCAAACAACCATGCCGGATATTCGTATCGGCTATCCGCGCCGGATATGCGATATCCGGCAATCAAAAAACGCCGGATATCCGATATTCAGCAAACCTGCGGATATACTATCCGCGTTACCCCTACTCCAAATATGTTCTTGCTTGTATGATCATGTCATGGCCATTCATATGAAAAAGGGGAGATATTGGGTTGGAAGTGGTCCAATACAATAAGTTGCAATAAAATTGCACTGGAATCATTTTTACTTAGGAACTTTGATAATNGCACTGGAATCATTTTTACTTAGGAACTTTGATAATGTCATTTGTCCGATTCCAACATTTGAACATTGCTTCCTCTTGAGTGAAATTGGGGTATAGATATTAATCTAATTCTCACTTGCAAAACTGAAATTGTTTATTACTAATAATTGATCATTCACAATGACAATTACAAATACATTTAATTAATTACTTCAACTACGCATTACATAATGGTAATTGAATTACTGTAATTAAAATGTAATGCATTNTCATGGCCATTCATATGAAAAAGGGGAGATATTGGGTTGGAAGTGGTCCAATACAATAAGTTGCAATAAAATTGTACTGGAATCATTTTTACTTAGGAACTTTGATAATGTCATTTGTCCGATTCCAACATTTGAACATTCCTTCCTCTTCAGTGAAATTGGGGTATAGATATTAATCTAATTCTCATTTGCAAAACTGAAATTGTTTATTACTAATAATTGATCATTCACAATGACAATTACAAACACATTTAATTAATTACTTCAACTACGCATTACATAATGGTAATTGAATTACTGTAATTAAAATGTAATGCATTNTACATTTAATTAATTACTTCAACTACGCATTACATAATGGTAATTGAATTACTGTAATTAAAATGTAATGCATTAAATCGGGAATATCATGTAATTGAAATTGATTCAATTATAATAATCACAATTGAAATTAATAGCAATCCAATGTATTCGCGATTCTCTAATTCTGTTAACACTCATATATGTATGTGTTAGCAAAGAATTGTACCAGTACCCGAGTATAGTTAATGTTGACAGCAAAACGTAAAATTTGTGTTAACAAGTTGAATTGGGTTTAGATATACATACAGATCACAATTATGTATGTGCTAGCACACCATTCTTCGCATCTTGAGTATCGGCAATATCGTTATTAAAGTGAAAAAATTGCCGAAATTAATTGAAAGTCGTGTGGCTGAAAGGTAAATGGCAAAATAACAGTTGAACATGTTATAACACAAAATACTTCCATTACATAAGTATCAACAATATCTGTGGTAAAATACAAATTTCGTTGTAATCAATTCAATGTGTATAGAATAGAAAGTAAATGGCAAAATAGNGTAATCAATTCAATGTGTATAGAATAGAAAGTAAATGGCAAAATAGTAATTAAGCATGTGATAACACAGTATTTCGCTACTTAAGTATCGGTAAAATCGATAGTAGAAAACAAAATTTACTATAATCAATCAAAGTGGATTGGATGAAAAGTAAACGGCACAATAGTAATTAAGCATGAGATAACACACAATATTCCCGATACATGAATATTGGTAATATCGGTATTATAATATAAATTTCGCAGTATTCAATTCAAACTGAGTTGGATGGAAAGCCAATTGCAAAGCATTGATTAAGCATGAGATTGTCATTATTATTTCAGTTACATCAATATGGAACATTTGAGGATTGACTTGTAATTTCTTAAATACCAATTGAAAATGGTTTAGGCGGAAAGTAACTAGAGATAGGGAAATTAATGTTAAAAACCTTAGTCATAATGAACTTGGTTAAAATGAACACTCGGGTGCAATGAACCATATCTTGCAGCCTAGCCCTTCATTTCACCATCGTGAGAGATGAACCAGACCCTAATCCGTTGAAGAAGTCATGTCAATTTAATGAAATGCGTTGTGAATGAACAAAGAATTGAAGTTTTGAATTACTGCACAAACGTTTTTTCTATTATTTCGTGGCGCAGTGAACATAATACAGTGGTTTTAGCTTACTGTCACTACTTCTTAATGTCACACTTCGCTTATTGTCAACCTGTTGGCTTTCCTCCGGCTAAACTCCATGCCCTCATGTACTAAATACTCTGCCTATTGTCACACCTCCTATTGTCAACCTCCGCCTATTCTCATCTCATTTGAAGAGAATGTACCGCACATAACCACCCTTTAATGGCAACTTTCAGGTCTCAGGCCCAGAATATACTCGTGTTTGTTTAAATGGTGTGGGCGGTCAGAGACCCTTGGGGGAACTGTTTCAGTAACCTGTTTGTTGTATTCAGTGTTCGGAAAAATCAATGGCAAAAAAAAATCGTGGCAAAATTGGTGAAATTGGCAAAATGGGCAAAATTGGCAGTGTCAAAATAAACTTGATACATTTTTTAAACGCGCAAATCCTTAGCAATTTCAAAAGCTATTTGGATCGAGTGAGCCGGTTGTTGAAAAATTAAAATCAAAACCTGGTGTTCTTTATCTTCAGTAATTCGAATTNGTAATTAAGCATGTGATAACACAGTATTTCGCTACTTAAGTATCGGTAAAATCGATAGTAGAAAACAAAATTTAACATAATCAATCAAAGTGGATTGGATGAAAAGTAAACGGCACAATAGTAATTAAGCATGAGATAACAAACAATATTCCCGATACATGAGTATTGGTAATATCGGTATTATAATATAAATTTCGCAGTATTCAATTCAAACTGAGTTGGATGGAAAGCCAATTGCAAAGCATTGATTAAGCATGAGATTGTCATTATTATTTCCGTTACATCAATATGGAACATTTGAGGATTGACTTGTAAGTTCTTATTTACCAATTGAAAATGGTTTAGGCGGAAAGTAACTAGAGATAGGGAAATTAATGTTAAAAACCTTGGTCATAATAAACTTGGTTAAAATGAACACTCGGGTGTAATGAACCATATCTTGCAGCCTAGCCCTTCATTTCACCATCGTGAGAGATGAACCAGACCCTAATCCGTTGAAGAAGTCATGTCAATTTAATGAAATGCGTTGTGAATGAACAAAGAATTGAAGTTTTGAATTACTGCACAAACGTTTTTCCTATTATTTCGTGGCGCAGTGAAGATAATACAGTGGTTTTAGCTTAATGTCACTACTTCTTAATGTCACACTTCGCTTATTGTCAACCTGTTGGCTTTCCTCCCGCTAAACTCCATGCCCTCATGTACTAAATACTCTGCCTATTGTCACACCTCCTATTGTCAACCTCCGCCTATTCTCATCTCATTTGAAGAGAATGTACCGCACATAACCACCCTTTAATGGCAACTTTCAGGTCTCAGGCCCAGAATATACTCGTGTTTGTTTAAATGGTGTGGGCGGTCAGAGACCCTTGGGGGAACTGTTTCAGTAACCTGTTTGTTGTATTCAGTGTTCGGAAAAATCAATGGCAAAAAAAAATCGTGGCAAAATTGGTGAAATTGGCAAAATGGGCAAAATTGGCAGTGTCAAAATAAACTTGATACATTTTTTAAACGCGCAAATCCTTAGCAATTTCAAAAGCTATTTGGATCGAGTGAGCCGGTTGTTGAAAAATTAAAATCAAAACCTGGTGTTCTTTATCTTCAGTAATTCGAATTCCATCTTCTATCATAATCTTTTTCTTTACCTCTCTTGGTCTCGATCTGTCTTAAATTAAATTTTAGTTTAAATCTTATTTTAATTCTCTTCCACTAAGAAGGTCGGACTACGAGACTTACTGCGCAGAGGTCTGTCTGACTTGCAAAATAATTTTTTTAATTTATCAGTCTCCAAGCTTTAATTGTTTTTGCCAATTTTGCCATCTCTACTTCATTGCCATTTTGCCAATTTTACCCTATATTTTGCCCATTTTTCCAATTTGCCCTCCGAACACTGGTTGTATTCTACTATGCGATCCTCGATTGTGAAAGTTTACTTTTTTAAAGACCCAGCCGCAGTCTCGGGTTTATTCCAACCGCGAGTATGCCAACTTTAAATGGGCACATGATTAGAATTGAGAAACTTAAAGTTTTAATGATAAGCAACATTGGAAGTGAAGAACTTTGCAAACAAGTACCGATATTTTGGGAGTTTCTGACATGATAATATCTCAAAGCCATTTTTCTGGCATATTGCAAAAAAACTTGCCGATTACTTTAAGAAGTAATTTGCTTTTAGAGTATTCCAAATTCAGGTAATAACTTCAAAAGCTGTAAAATAAATAGAAAATGGTATCGTATCATAAAATTCGCATCTAAAACCAGAAACTTCGGTTTATGTCACCTAATCTATGAAGTATTAGTCAGTTGCCATTATCGGCTGTTGTCAACTCCGCCTACTGTCAACCGATTTTTTGGCTCCTTCGGAGGTGACATTAAGCTAAAACCACTGTAATACAATTGTCAAATTTTAATTATCTTTATCCACAATTACAGCGTCTCTGAATCGTGAGTAAATACTGCAATTGCAAAATTCTGAATANTGAATCGTGAGTAAATACTGCAATTGCAAAATTCTGAATACATTCCACACAGTTTTATCTATGTTTTTTTCTGTTCTTATTTGAACACCCTGTATGATCCACATTTGCTCAGGCGCAGAGTGAATACATTATCAGAAATNGTGACATTAAGCTAAAACCACTGTAATACAATTGTCAAATTTTAATTATCTTTATCCACAATTACAGCGTCTCTAAATCGTGAGTAAATACTGCAATTGCAAAATTCTGAATACATTCCACACAGTTTTATCTATGTTATTTTCTGTTCTTATTTGAACACCCTGTATGATCCACATTTGCTCAGGCGCAGAGTGAATACATTATCAGAAATNATTTTCTGTTCTTATTTGAACACCCTGTATGATCCACATTTGCTCAGGCGCAGAGTGAATACATTATCAGAAATAAGTTAATGGTTCAAATGACTTTTGTAAATTCTGGTGAAGAGAAACAAATTTCAATATTCCACCTGTGGTTGATTTAGTAATAAAACATTTTCCATTGTGTTTATAATCCCATTCTAATCAATCTGCGGGATACCTGTTATTACGCCGTTTCCTGTGTCAGTGACGATGTTTAATAACTGCGTACGTCACACGTGGAAATGGGTAATTTCAGTTATATTCATCGCTTTGGNGTCAGTGACGATGTTTAATAACTGCGTACGTCACACGTGGAAATGGGTAATTTCAGTTATATTCATCGCTTTGGGAGTTTGTACGCTGTTAATTTTGGTTCGTTGCTAAATAAATGCTGTCCTCCGATACAAAATAAGTCATACACTTTTTTTTCTTTTTTTTTTTACTATTCTTGAATTTCTAAATTTTCCGGTCGGTTGTTCTAAAAAACCCCACCCCGTACGCATTGTAACTCAACATTAGTGTTCCATGGGCTGGTCTATGTNGTCAGTGACGATGTTTAATAACTGCGTACGTCACACGTGGAAATGGGTAATTTCAGTTATATTCATCGCTTTGGAAGTTTGTACGCTGTTAATTTTGGTTCGTTGCAAAATAAATGCTATCCTCCGTCCGATACAAAATAAGTCATACACTTTTTTTTTCTTTTTTTTTACTATCCTTGAATTTCTAAATTTTCCTGTCGGTTGTTCTAAAAAACCCCACCCCGTACGCATTGTAACTCAACATTAGTGTTCCATGGGCTGGTCTATGTATAATACAATTAAAAAATCCTTACTTTCAGGACTCGCATTAATATTCTCCATGACTCTGACTCCGGAGTCATGACTGACTTTAACGTACAAAAAAATTTCATTTCCGATTATACTATAGATTGGCAATTTTTGTATTATGTAACTCCGGACTCTGAGAATCGACTTCCAACATTTAGAGTCAGTGTCATCACTCCGAGAGTCGACTCCCAACATTTAGAGTCAGAGTCATGACTCCTTAAGTATTAAAAATCTAGGTTTCATTCATTTATAAACAATGATTTTGGAAATTCGGTAGTGATCTGATTGATTTTGAATGGAGTAATTGGATTGGGAGGCATGACTCTGACACTCTAAGCTTTGGGAGTTGACACTCGAGGTTATAAATCTGACTTCTTGATTGTTAGGAATCGACTTTGAGTCAGTCAGAGTCATGGCTGTCTCTGGAGTCACGTAATACAAAATATGGAAAATTGGTATTAAAATTTGAAATTATAATTTTTAGATTAAAATAGTTAAAAAAAAATGAAAATAAGTCCGATATGGCATTTGAACATGTTTTAAACAGGGTTTGTGATAATTATCGGGTGATAATTATCATTTCAAATGATCAATGATAATTATCAAGCTTGAGAAAATCATGATTTTTTCAAATCAATAAACCCTTTGCATATTTCGCATACAAAACTCACTAAAATAAATATCATTCTCTTATCAATGACTTTTATGACTACAGTTTATGCGATCTATCGCCCGTTGCACTCTTTTCGCTTTTAAAATAATTAAGGGAGAAAAATAATGTTGTGTTTCTGATATTTGTGAAATTATTGCTAAGCAAAATTCCTAGAGGGCAAAGATTCTATTTGGGATCACTTTATTTCCAGTAAGAAAAAGAATAATAAAGGTTTGTGGGCCAAATGTAAAAGATGTGGGGAAAAGTTTTAAGAAATAATAGACCGACTTAAACTCATTTTTTGTTTAAATTAAATTTATTTTTGATTATTATCAAAAAAATCCGATGTTTTTCATTTTTTCAAAAAAATCAAAACAATTACGAAGCCTGGTTTTAAAGGTGTCATGACTCTGACATTCAATCGCAAAGGAATCAGAGTCGCCAAATGACTCTCAGCTCTCAAAAACGCTGGGAGTCATAAAGAACACTACTAATTAATTATAATAAATTAGATTTAGTTGATTTCAGTATTATTGAATGCCCAGCTATGCGAACCCACCTTAGGTACTGTGCGGCGAAATATAAACACAACTTTCCAATTTCAAATCTGGAGGGCAGAAAAAGGTGAACTTGAGAAAAAGGGCTAAAAAAGTGTATGACTTATTTTGTATCGGAGGATAGTTGCATGCTTATTCCGAATGGTGTGGATCAAATCAATTTTTGCTATAGCACTCTTAGTTACTTTCAGTTACCATTTATGAAGATTCCTTAAAAATTNATTATAATAAATTAGATTTAGTTGATTTCAGTATTATTGAATGCCCAGCTATGCGAACCCACCTTAGGTACTGTGCGGCGAAATATAAACACAACTTTCCAATTTCAAATCTGGAGGGCAGAAAAAGGTGAACTTGAGAAAAAGGGTTAAAAAAAGTGTATGACTTATTTTGTATCGGAGGATAGTTGCTGGCTTATTCCGAATGGTGTGGATCAAATCAATTTTTGCTATAGCACTCTTAGTTACTTTCAGTTACCATTTATGAAGATTCCTTAAAAATCTTTTAAGAAAATCCTATTGTTTAATAACTCCGTAAGTTTGAAAGCATGAAAATCAAAATTATGACACTATACTNCTTTTAAGAAAATCCTATTGTTTAATAACTCCGTAAGTTTGAAAGCATGAAAATCAAAATTATGACACTATACTCGTTTTAAATAATCGACTCGCTGGAAAATTGTTAAGCCCATACATAGACAATATATGCATCCGAGATAAAGTTAATATTCAAAATCATATCTCATCTCTAGTCAGCATAGAAATTATTGAAGCGATTTCATTTACAGACTTTCTTATTCACACATATCAGGTATCATAACATATTCGGGACTTGACTTCGGATTAGCCTCATGGAAGAAGGATGCTATTCATATAAGGTAGGAAGTTTGCATTCAAGTCAACTTTCAGGACAAGATGTATTTAAAAGCATGTTCATTGTCCCTTAGGGTACTGATACCAAATTAGTATCCTATAAATTATGCCTATTTCCAGAAGAAATGTAAATAAATTCAAGCCTACACAAATTTAATTTAATTATACCTTGTTCCGTTGTAGTAGTCGTTGTAGTAGTGTAATTTATTGTCATTGGTGTGTCAGCTGAAAATTAGTGGTACTCCAAACAACAATTTCCTCTGAATCCATCGCTTATCACGCAGAGATAATGTGAATGGTGATTATTTTCCAAACTATTGTAGCACTCGGATGTTCCAATTCTAGGCAATACGAAATTTGATGCAAAAGTATACAGTGTGTATTAGTAACGAATGAACGAGGATACCCACTCTAACCAACCCTCACTCAATCCCACCATCAGTTATGGGGCAACGATTAGCAGTTTGTTATTCAAATTGTCGTTTTATTGTTGTAATATTTAAGTGGAGCGGAAACGGATGAAAATCAAAATTTGGTTGATAATCGGTATAAGTATTAACTAATAATTTCTGTCTTTTGCGAATTAGTGATTTTTGAGTTTTCTTTGTTGTTTCTTAATTATTCGAACCATGGAGCTTCCGCCAAATCTTTGTGTAATTATTATAAAGTTCCATTACCGCTATCCAAACGAGTCATATCAGCAAATAATGGATGCTGCAAAATGTAAGACAGGGTTTTACGATCGACTGAATCATTGTTTGGAAATGGATAAGGGACACGTCGAACAAATAATTCATTAACGAGAGGTAATGTGGTAGCCTTAATTTAAGATAATCATAAAATACGACAGTATCAAGGAAATACGTGGAAGTTTGGAATGAAAAAGCGTTGGTTAAATTTGGATATATTCGTTCAGTTCAGTGTATCATCCCTTCCTGTTAAGTCACTCCCGTAGCCAGATTTGTTGCCCATAACTGATAGTGGGATTGGGTGAGGGTTGGTTGGAGTGGGTATCCCCGTTCATTTGTTACTAATACGCACTGTATGTAATAGATATGCAGCAAAGTATATGAGATGCCTAAATTCAGATTGTGTATAAAATTCTTTATTCAAGCATTGCTTTTCAAAATTTATTTGCTATTAAAGTATTTTATACAGAACTGTTACACATAAGTGCTTTAAACGTTGCAGTTGTCTTGGAAACAGGTACAAATTAAGAATACCAACCCAATCGCTCTTTTTTCTTCACAGAAGTCACCTTTAGAATTGTCCACAATGGCACAAGATCGTGCTACTTGTGAATCTCCTCCAATTGGGGTCACCGTTACTTTCAAGCAAGACGGTGCAAGTGATGTTGCATTTTCTCCTAATTCTTTGATTAAAATGGATACANTCTTTGATTAAAATGCTGAAAAGCATTAGCATTATTAAAACAACCTGTTACAAATTTAAATGTGGCAATTTACCAGACATTGAGGGGCTGAAAGTAGAACTTTCTGGACAGGTTTGGATTAGATCGTCCGTGGGATTTGTTTGGCAAATTGGGTCTTCAAGGTCACACACGTAGCAATCCAATGCTAGACACATATTCTAGTATAAAATTTGATTAGTTCAAAATAAGCTGAAAGCGCAACTTACCTGAAGCAGTGGCAATAGCACTCAGAATAAAGAAAAAAATCCACATCATTCCTGTCATTTCTAATCTGTTGATTGGTACTGTTAACTAGGATAATTTTTCGTCTGGTATATGTAGGATACTTAAACTAGAACGAATGACTCAAGCTTTGTCCACTAAATTGGTTAATCTGATTAACACGTCCGCCAGTTCAACAAAATGAGCTGTTTGTGAAGTAAATACATTTGGACATTATAATGAAATAAGCAATGTTGTTTAAAATTATTCTAGATTTGTTGAGCATTAATACACTTGATGTCAAGATCATAAAACAAAAACTGACACACATGTGGTCTAAATGATTGTATAATTGTTATATTGAATTATGTTTTTAATACATCCAAAATAACTTGAGCGTTTAAGAGAAAGCTTATCCCTTTGAGATAAATGAAGAAATATGATTTGGAGTGATGAGAAGAAGTGGAGTTTGAATGGCGCAGCTGGATTTTCTATTTGCTGGACGATTTAAAGAATAAGGAACTTTTTTTTTATGATAATATTTATTTCTAACTCTTATTTGATTCTGCTCTCCAATGTTTTTCTTTTTTAAAGTTCTGTGAACACTTATACCAAGTGATTGAGTTGCTTAAAGTGTTACGGTTTTGCGAATACCAGCAAGCGTTAGATTTGTTAGTTGTGCGAATTCTGTCCAAAAAATTTCGGTCTAAAGTAATGTGCTTGATGACTACACGACCAACCCACGCTATGCCACCCTTATGACCTAACAACCAGACTTATTTAAATAACACTCTGTATATGTACGTATTACAGATATATAGAAAATAAATATATATTTAATAATTTCTATAATTTTTCACATTTTCGCTACCGTCCTCAAGACAACGCTAGTCACTTTGTGACAAGACATCAAAATTTCAAGTTACGAGAAGTTTCACAGGACAGCAGCTGCACGCCAGACCGCATATTTCAATCAAAACTCAAAATCAAATGCCAGTGTCAAGTTATAACTTCACACTGGCATTTGGTTTTGATTGTGTTTTGAACCCATAACTATAGTTATGGGACGTCCCAAAAGCAAAACGCAGTAAGAGCTTTTAATTGATTTTATTGAGGATATACTAACACAATTCAGTTTTGTAGTTTCATTCAGCATCAAACAGAAAAATTAATTTCAACATTAGACTCAATTTACCCAAATTGTTTTCAATGTTTGTGGTTCAAATTGTCCGAGGAAAAATTGAATCAAAGTTTTGATACACATTATATGGTCTAACGTTTTGTCTGTAGCTTAAAGTCTATTAATTATTTTCTTCAGTTAACTATATTGACTAATTTAAAATCCGACAAATTCGTAGTATTGTAAAGTTATTAATATATAATATATTTATAATCTTATTAATTAACACTACAATTCGTAAAAATCTGTGTAATATTCATTTTTCAATGAATCGCTAATCTATCTGTGCGGTTTTCTCTTGGTTCTCCTATTTCTTCATAAACGATTAACTCTTCCATTCTGTTATCAATAATTTAATTTTTTTAGTGAAGTTTACTTTCAATTTGCCAATAATGCACGTTACAAAACACTTATTAAATTGATTTCATCCTACATTTTCAATTGATGCGATTAGTTTAAATTACATTCTTTATGTAAATGAAAATGAATTAACCAATAATTAAAAAGCACGCTTAGGGAAAATGTAACTACTGACTAAATGAAACAATAACTAGTTAGACTGTCAGACGCCAAATTTGAAAACATTATCGGGTAGCAAGGAAGCATGTGCTCGTTAGCTGTGAATCATGCCAAATCTATCATCATTCTGTTACATCAGATTCGCCTGTGAGTCAACTTGCACAGGATTTCTGACAGCCGACAAATTTTAAGGTGTCAAAAGAATCTGCGTTTTAAAAAGTTGGGGTATTCGCATCTAATTGTCCTGAAACGCTGGTGCTGTCTGCCAAATAGCTGGACCTACTACATCCAGTGGAAGACAGATGAGGTCTGTAGAAGTCAAACAAAA
Source organism: Holacanthella duospinosa (assembly GCA_002738285.1). NCBI lineage: Eukaryota > Metazoa > Arthropoda > Collembola > Poduromorpha > Neanuridae > Holacanthella > Holacanthella duospinosa. Next base: position 278,241 of record NIPM01000044.1, on the reverse strand, counting down.
TATCAATTTTTGCAACCGGCGCGCAATTCCGTTCCGACTGGATAAATCAATTTTCAAATTGATTGATTTTCTGAAATTCTTTTGTTTCTTGGCAAAGACCAGCTACATTGGTACGATGAGCACAGAGAACCTAACCCCGTGAAAATGCCATCAGTAAAACGGCTTTGGTAGAAATTTGCTTCCTTTCTCGTCAAAAGCTTTGGTTGACATGCAGACAACAATGGATTGATTTAAATTGACACATGATTTTGAAGAAGAAATAATAAATTAGAGAAGCTATTTATTAAATTTAAATTTAAATTAAAAATTTAATTAAATCACAGCCAATTTGCAGAGTCCATTCCCATTCGGAGACTTGCCAAACCAATCCAGACGGGATTGGTTTGGGATTAGGGTTCAGGATTAGAAATGCGACATCTGTTTGCAATTCTTTATATTTTGCAATAATAGGCAACAGCATGGAACTTCTGTTCTCAAATCTAAAGAGTTTGAATTTTGTATTCAATTTTATCTGTGTTAACAAAAATGTTTTGTAATTTGACATGGCCAAATCAATTCCTGATAAAACGGAATTACTGTTTATTTTAAACGGTACTTTTTTCGAAGTTAAAAGTCTGGACACAAAAACTTGGAAAGTTTCAACTCTGTGTGTCGAGTGTGAATCAATCCCAAAAAAGTCGTCAAAATATTCGAAAGTGATTAATCAACTAGACCAACATCTAACTGTTGCTGGGCCCTTAATTAAAGTTTGCAATTTAAGTAAATTATTGGATTTTATTTGCTTTTGAGTGGATATTTAACAGGAGTATTCTACATGCTTTCTCCCTTATTTCTCGTTTCTCACTCCGTTCTCAAGTAAAAGAAACCAAGGTTAATCGGATCCAATTAGGACAAATCTGTTGAAGTTATAATTATTAATCATTTTTGATTTAGATGACCTTCATAACAAATATGGTAAAACAATTGGAGGTTAACCACAGGTTTGGAGTGTATGTAAGATTATTGTTATAACATCCTTCCCGTTATACTCTTTAAATTTTATCTTCGAAATAAAATACAGAATGTAACGACAACGATTTTTAAAATAAATTAAGACTTATAATAATAAATGATTTATAACTTGACTATTTTTTAAATAAGCTAAGACTTCTACTAATAAATGATTTCTTTTTTGATGAATTTTGTTGTTCATATACGGCAAGTAAGGTTTCTGTTCCAACAACACTGAAAACTTTTGGGATCATACTGTTTTCAATTTTTGAATCAACTTGATTCACTTTTGGAACAGTCACCTGTAAAGTTTCTTGAGTTGGTATTGGAGGAGCAACTCGTTTCACGTACGATTTAAGTGGAGATGGTGGATTTTTTATATCCAACTCTAGATTCATGCACAATATTGATTTTGGTAACATCGGAGTTTCCAAACGAGGATTTTCGTCCAAATAAGAATTGTTGTCAGACGTTGTCTGACATGGTATTATTTGAAATTACGCTAGGTTTTTAGCAGTATTGATTTGACTTCTTACTGTTATGTTTTAATCATTAGCCACTTCTTCATTGGAATAATAATTATTTATTTTTAATGCTGGTTTTGCGTTTACGAATAATTGTTTACCTTTAAACTTGACTTTATTACTTTTCCGTTTTTCCTCCCATAGGCGTTGGTACCAATTTATTTTTTGTACTCTTTCAAATTTACTTAAACGATCCACTATTGAATACTGTGGTGATTGGAACTCATTTTGGAACAGCTCATGCTTCAGTTTCCAACAACTACGATAAACGATTAATTTATCTGAAAGAGAATCCAATTCGACAAGAATTGGTTTCCTTGTGGACAACTCACCAAATATATAAGTTTTCACTTGGATCACTTCAATTTCCAACACATTGTGAAAAAATTCTTTAGCCTTTGCACTACAGTTTTCTTCATTAATGGAAGAATCCCACAATCCATTCATAACAATATTTTTCGGCTTTCTAGTTAGCCAAGGTTGATGTCTAGATAAAGCTTTTTCTTCAACCAATGATTTTTTGTTAACACTTTTAATGGTCCTGATGATTTTGTTTTTGAGTTTTATCAGACAGTGTATGTCCGCAATTTCACTAACAAACTTAAATAACTTATCCCATTCTGCCATTGTCGGAAAAGGACTCATGCAAAGTATATTCACTATTTAAAAAATTACTGATTTCAATATCACAAAATTTTACCACAGAGTACGCGAAACGTAACCACGCTCTGCTATCATTTGTTATACAATGGATTTAGTTATGCTGGGCCCTAAATTAAAGTTTCAATTTATGTTGGCATTATTGGATTTTAGTTGCTTTTCAGTGGATAATTAACAGGCGTATTCTACATGCTTTCTCTCTGACTTTTAGTTTCTCACTGCTTTCTCAAGTCAAAGACACCAATGTTCGTCGAATAAAATTAGGACAAAGGTATAATTATTGATTATTTTTAATTTAGATGACCTACATAACAAATATGGTAAAACTGTTTGAGGTTAACCACAGGTTTGGAGTGTATGTAAGATTATTGTTATAACACTTACTTTACTTCACATTTAAAGGTAAACATAATTTAATGTGGAAAATTTTCAAACGATCACTCATTCAAATTTATTTAGGTCTGCTACAAAGAGAGTTATGAAGGGTACGCTGTGATGTTGAAGGACCCCAATAGTAAACTCAAAACTACAAAGCAGCCAAATTTCCATACGAAAAAACGATTGTTCCAACAGTTTAGTCAAAAACCCATCGCCTAGTTACTCATTATATTATTGAATATTAATCCATTGTCAACAGTTGAGTCTGCTTTATTCAAGGCACTAATTGCAGGTGCTGTGGTGTGAGACCAAATCAATCACATTAACTACTCAACATTATTCATTTTATGAATAGGACTTTGTGAAGGTGCTAAACCACCGGACCGAAAAGCATTGAAATTAATCATTGAAGGTACAGGTAAAGGATTGAGAGTTTAAAGAAAACGTTTAATTCTGTTGATTACTACTGCGTCACGGCGGACGTCTTGTGCGGCAGACACCAAAGTTGTTTGGACTGACTATTCCCTGGCTCGACGAAAATTTAGAACAGCAGTCAACAGTACTAGCACTATAAAGATTCAAGGACACTCATGATTTTCAGAAAGTGACAGGGAATACGATATCACTACTGAGAATATTACATGTGCATCTAATTTTGTAAAAGCCTTTAAGGAGAACGGCGTGACAGTTGAGGTCGAATGTCAAGTGGAAACTCAAGACGACAATCTTAACACAGCTGAATCACCAAATGATGTTCACATCTCATCAACGTTGCGCAAATCATACTTTAAGTCTTGTTGCGACAACATATCTAAATAACGTAAGAAATATGAATAATTCATTTTAAAAAGTCTCCACTTTTTACAAACTAACCAATTAAATTTTTGATAACTTTAATCAAATATCACCACATCTAACGGACAGGTCAACTTTAAAAAAGTTTTATGTTCGGCTCTGGGCAAATGTACCGTCTGTGTGGAATACGACTTCGAGATCAGTCAAAACAAATGAAGGCATACTTGCAATGGGAAGCAACTCATACGACCTAATGCGACCAGATGGAATTCAATGTTTGACTCAATTGGTAGGCTCATTGAATTTAAAGAAAAGCTTCCTGAAATTTTTTAAGACTGCTAATGTGGAAGTTCCCACTTCCATTCAATTACAATGCCTCTAAGAGTACAATTACTCGATGATGCCTGTAGCCTTTGGATTAGACAAATTTCAAGGTGCCCCAACAATCTGTTTTGGATACTTGGCTCCAATGTTACTTCATAATTGATGAGAATAAGATGTTCGCGTACAAAATTGCAAAAGTATTGAAGGAAGGTATTGAAGAACGATTTAAATCTATTTGTCAGTTAGACTTGAATCCTTCAAAAGATTCTATTTTTTCTGCCATTTCGCCACTACCACCACCAACTCTCACGCCATCTTCACCAACCCCATTACTACCACCACCAACACCAACCAGAGGGATGTAGTCATCTCCGTCATTCAAAATGGCGGTCGGGATTTGTTCTCATTTTATCTCTAAATTGAGTATAAAAAATTAATGCATCTTGGTATTAGGAATTAAAGACTAAGTAATCCGCAATCCGTAAGCCAGCTAAGGTTTTGGAAAAGATAATTCCTAATTTTAATCCGTCGCGTCTACTTTTGGTTAATCCGTAATCCCAATCCCGGGTTCTGAGAAAATTCAACCCGCAATCTCTAATCCGACTGGAAGTCATTAATCACCCAACTCTGCCCATTTGATAACAGTTAATTCATTAAAACAGAATAGGCAATAATTGATGGGGAATGGTAATGTCGGGTAGTGTTCTCCATGACTCTGACTCCGGAGTCATTACTCAGACTCTGACTCTGACTCTGACTCCGGCCAAACTGGGAGTCATGGAGAACACTAATGTCGGGGTCGTGTCATGCCGGTTATGCCCAAGATTTGGTAATGTATGGATATAGCAATGCCGGGTGTAGAGTAATGTAGAAGGTAAAGTAATGCCCGTGGTATGGAAATGTCGGGGATGGGTAATTCCCAGGGCTAGGTAATGGCATGGACGCGGTGGGGTTTGAGCAATGGGCTATCCCGCAGTGAAAACCCCCTATTGATCCATCCATTGGTTATCGAAAAATTTAACTTTGCTTCGCATGCAAGTGTACATGTGCAGTTTCCAGGACACATTCGCGAACTCCTGGGTCCCCATTCTGTCCTTAGTTTAGGTTTAAACTTAAACAGAAGATGAGCCAGTTTTAAACCCTAATTATTCAGAGCCCTAATTATTTTTGCTCAATTTTAGTTAAATTCGATTCTTGTGCTAATTCGGGATTTAAAGAAAAAATTGCGTGAAATATTTAAGTTTAAATTTCCAAAAAATAAACGGTTGGAGTGAACCAAAGGGGGCTCTAAAAAAAAACTTGGAAAAATTTCACAACCGTGTTATGTGTCCCTCTTGAGCGACCAAATGACCTCTACAAAACTTGCTTAGAATGATGTACTGAACAACTCTTTCTAATAAAAATTTTCTCTGTGATCAACTGTTCAAGTTTTTGAAAAACTTTGAAAATTACTAAGTTGTTAACATTAGATGCCCCATCTTCTTTTTCAAAGTAACATATATTTTCTATATCCTATATGTGCGTTGAAATAGAATGTTAAGCATGTTCAAATGAGTAACTTTTCTCCGTAGTATTATTTCCTGTGTTACCCTTTGAGAGAAAGGACAAAGTCATATCCCAAGTGCAACCTTTCAATCAATAACCAAGTTTTGAAAAACTTTTCGGAGACGTATGCCAGAACAAGTCTGCCCAGGGCGGGGGACGTGGACCCCTCTCCGATTGCCGCCCCAAAAATTAGGTTTTTTAACTGGGTACCATCCAGTTGTGGTTTTTAGCCTGAGTTCCATCCAGGGCTTTTTATAACTGGGTTGCATCCAGATTCAGCACGGTTTTTAGCCTGGGTCCCATCCAGGGCTTTTTTAACCTGGTTTCTGCTCCAGAGAAATGGGTTTAGGATTTTGGATTTAGGATTTACAGGTTAGTTGGTGAAGGTCTCGGGGTGGGGCATTTCGATATCTTTTCCCACAGACCTGGCATCTGAAAATTTTGTAATCGGAAGGAACCGAAGGAAAACGTAGTGGCAAAGAATTGGATTCAGGAAGAAAAGACTGAGGTACAGTTGGTATTGGAGGGTAGGGAGGGATAAAGGAAGACGCATGAGACGATATCGGAGGTGCTTGTTGTTGAAATTTCACCTTTTCCCCACTCAATGGCTCCAATCTTCCTTGTTGATGCTTTCCTAGCCCGAGCCCTTCCCTATACCC
>NIPM01000044.1:260391-271111 GCA_002738285.1 Holacanthella duospinosa | reverse complement strand
TTTCACGGCATACTTCGGTGGATTTTTACTCGTTTGCAAGAGAAGTATGCCGTGTTATTCATGAACATGACATTGAGCAAATTGGAGGCCCTGGGGATGTCGTAGAAGTCGACGAATCTCACCTTTTTACTAGAAAGTATCATCGAAGTAGGAACCTACGGCGCCAGTTTTGGGTATTCGGGGGAATTAGCAGACTTACTGGCAAGAGGTTTGTTCACTCATCCGAAATAAACGTAGGTCAACTCTATGGCCGCTAATGCAACAAGATATTGCTCAAGGAAGTTTTATTATGTCTGATCAACACGCTTCGTATACCAACAGTTGANTCTGATCAACACGCTTCGTATACCAACAGTTGAGATTCTCTGGTCATTGTGCTGTGAATCATTCGACTCATTTCGTACGTCCGATTCCAGCATTTGTACCTAATGGAGATCCATCTCTAGGAAGAGTTTTGCGTCATCTGAACTTGACTCGCGTCAAGTGTCATGATAACAGGTTAGAACGGTCTTGGAGAGAGCTCAAAAAAGGTTTAAGGACTTGTCGTTCGAATACTATGTTGCCAAATTACATAGGTGAATATTTATATCGGGACTCAGATTTTTTAAATTTATGCAAGATATTAGACGCGTCTATCCAGGGCCATTTCGGGAATCTTTGAATGTTGCAAATTGCCATTGCCCTGATTGTCATCCTAACTAACTATTACATCAACACTTAATTCCATCGTTAGTCTGGATGCAACCAAGGATAAAAAGCCCTGGATGGGACCCAGGCTAAAAACCGTGCTGAATTTGGATGCAACTCAGTTACAAAAAGCCCTGGATGGAACCCAGGCTAAAAACCACAACTGGATGGTACCCAGTAGAAAAACCTAATTTTTGGGGCGGCAATCGGAGAGGGGTCCACTTCCCCCGCCCTGGGCAGACTTGTTCTGGCATACGTCTCCGAAAAGTTTTTCAAAACTTGGTTATTGATTGAAAGGTTGCACTTGGGATATGACTTTCTCCTTTCTCTCAAAGGGTAACGGAGAAAAGTTACTCATTTGAACATGCTTAACATTCTATTTCAACGCACATATAGGATATAGAAAATATATGTTACTTTGAAAAAGAAGATGGGGCATCTAATGTTAACTTAGTAATTTTCAAAGTTTTTCAAAAACTTGAACAGTTGATCACAGAGAAAAGTTTTATTAAAAAAAGTTGTTCAGTACATCATTATAAGCAACATTTGTAGAGGTCATTTGGTTGCTCAAGAGGGGCACATAACACGGTTGTGAAATTTTTCCAAGTTTTTGTTTTTTTGAGCCCCCTTTGGTTCACTCCAACCAAATAAACAAGCCGAAATAACTTCGATGTTGAGGAAGTTGAATATTTTTAGCCAACTGAAGATGGGCACAGTCCGCAATCGTTTTGTTTGCAACGTAAGGTTTAATAATGATTGAGAGAAAAATTGAAGTTAGAAATAAAAAATAAAAAAAATCTGTCACCATTTTCAGGTATACTCATTGCTGTTGCCTGTTATTGCTGGAACTTCAGGATTTTCTCCAAACCATGCATCCAGTTTATGTTGAATCTCAAGTAAGGACATCTCACAGGGATAGTAGCCTTATCTCATTAATTGATGGTCGTGACTCTTCAATTATTCGACTCACGCTAGGCTGAGAGACACCGCAGTCACTCCTACCAAGCACTGAAATGACCCTAACTGTAGTTGAGTTAAGAATATTAAAATATTTATATCTAAAGGAACACTACAAAATGTTGACAAACCTCACTTTTACTAATACGCGCTATTAATTTTCTCGTATTGTTATTTTTCCGACCAAGATTTCCAATAGGTACGTAAAACAGTATTGGCATTTAAGGGGTCAGGTATGAGGCTTTGACTAACCACAGTGGTTGTCTAGACTCTTCCAATTACTAACTATATCTTTGTTACGATATGTTTTATTTGTTAAAATTTACTTCACTACACTTAAGACTGATTTTAATGGTATTAAGTTTTTGCTTAAAAGTAGGATTAATTTTTTCAAACCTTTTTTCTGTGAATTGAGTTTAAACCCTAATTCAGTGGGGTTGGGAAACGAGCTTGAAAGATTAACTTTAGCTTAGAATTTTTGGCGTAGCTAATCTTAAAATTTCAGTGAATGAGGTTTAGATAAAAATTAGCTTAACTCCCAAGTAAACCGGGAACTGAATGGGGCCGCTTGAGATCAAGCTAAGCGTTGCCCTGAGCTTTGACAATGTATCGTCATCGCCAAGAGAATTTTTATCACAGTATCAATTCCACACTTTGCAATGTAATATTTGCTATGTGACACTAAATATACAGTGAGTTTTTTGGTCGGAAACGCAGATAACTGATTTACATTACCCCCACCCATCCCAATCATCATGCATGGGCATATGAATTTGTGCTGTTTTATTAAGTGTATGGCATATTTAATTAGAATACCGCAAGATAACCCATGTTTTATGCGGACCTAATTTCGCAGCAGCTATTACTGCTGCTGCCATTTCTTCTCCTGTAGCTGTCTTGTGTCGGTTTTCAGGAGTAAAGTCAATCAGCGTGAACGAGTTTTCAAATTTTTCTGTAATTTGGTTGATCGTCGCCTTACTCCTAATTTGATGGTTTGCTGTGGCGGGTGGGCATTGTACTGGGCCATAAGTTGCTTGTAACTGTCGTCAGGAAAACGGTATCGATATTTTATGACAATGAACCGAAGGTGAACTTGTATACCCATCTCAAAACAAAATATAAACGAACGGTAAAACCAATTTGAGTTGAATAAAAAATTTTAGGCTTCTGGAATTCTCCGATAACTTCAAAACAAAAACAGAACCCCACCAATCTGCACACTATAGCTATGGGCATTCTCGAGGATAATTCCATACTCCAAAAGGTCAACAAGTTAGCAACAATTTTAAAGTTTTCATTTGGATTTTAACATTTACTAACAACACCAAACCAAAATTCTGATGACCATATTTGGGATGGGAGGAGGTAATGCAAATCAGGTGTCTGCGTTTCCGACCAAAAAACTCACACTGTACGTTGATTTACTTCACATATGTGAATCGAATGCTAAAATTACAAAAACATTTGATATGCTCTGATGTTGATGCCCAATGCATAAGCTTCAAGCTTTACTACCTCGTTCCATTCTGATTTGTTTAAAATGTTTATGGAACGGAACATTTTACGTGCGTTTCTTAATGTACAAGTGAAATTTGAAAATACGAAGTGGGGCGAAACACAAAATAATAAACTATTTCTGGTTTTCTGATTGACTTCCCCTTTCGCCCAAATTAGTAACTTGACTCGGCAGCGTAATTGTTAAAGCGATTTATATATTTATTGTCATAAACAAGTCAGACATATTTTATTCTAGTTGAGTAGAAAATTATTGTATTTCCATTTACAGTAAATATTTATAGTAAATAGTAAATAATAGTATAGTGTTGGTTTTAAAAATTGTAGTAAGTTATCCCGCGGTTGGTAATTTAAGTAATTATTAATAAGAAAAATTCTTGACTATGAGTTTTTTGTTTCAGCAGTGTTGGGAACTGAAAGGGTAGTTTCCAATTTTTTCCCAGTTCAGTATTTCCCTTAAAACTTTTTTTACAGTTTAGTTCAGTTCAAGATCAGTTAATTTCAGTCCAAAAAACTATACTGAACTGAATATAAATATACCGTAGAACAAAAAATGAAAAAATCCTGAGCTCTTTCAACAACTTATTTCTCGCTAAAAATTTCAGTACCGGCAACCATCTATGTCATTGAAGCCTTGGGCAGTTTTTCAAATAGATCAATTTATTTACAACACTACAATTTGTTTATGTTCATTTGCTTAAGATCCCCTCCACTAACAATTACAATATTTTGAACCGAATACTTTCATCATAAAATGCTCAGGCTAGAGTTAAAATGATTTTAGATTTTAGAAATTTGCTCTAATTAGTGGAGGTAATTTCTAACATTTGGTTTAATAGTATATCGAATATATCAATATGGAACCTATTGATGGAACAATCTCATTAATCTAGATTGAGTTTTTACACAGTAAAATTAATAACTTAGAATTTAAGCGACCTTCGACGCAAAAAAACTGTTTCAATTAGCGTAACTTGTTTCCTGCACTTGGTTTCAGGAGTTCTTTGCACAAGGTTTCTAAAACTTACTCTAAATTTCAAAAACTTTAGGATTCATTTCTTTTGTTCGTAGTATAATATTAAAATATGAAAATTTGGTTGAAAGTATCAGGATCAATTCAATAACTTTCGGCTGGCCGAAAGGATCGATAGCAATAAAATTACCATTAAAATTGGAAAATCTATTGGACTAATCATTGCTTCACTCACCGTGTAAACACCAATTATGCGGCCGCTAAATTATAACTAAAGCCATTGAATTAATTGGGCGCTTTGGAAACAAAATATTCAGACTTTAATATTGCCTGATAACCATAACCATTTAACTTTAAATGTTTGAAAAGAGTAAGATTTGAAAATTTTGCATAAAACACTATTGAAACCAAATATTGCAACCAACTTCGCTAATAAAAGATATTTAAAAATTTTAATCGATAAATCCAAACATATTTGATTGATCAAAAATTTAATTAAAATTACTAAAATTGTTAGCGGAGGGGATCATTTGTTCACGAAAATATATGAATTTTAGTGTTTAAAATAAATTTTCATAATTTTAAAACTGCCCAAAGATCCAATCCAGTGATGCTTCCCGGCACTGAAATTTTGGCGGAAAAATTGCTTATGGTTGTTTTTCATTTTTGGTTCTGCAGTAGTGCATTCGAAACACTGTGGACACAGGTGGAACTTCATGTAGCGGCGCTAGTTTGGATAGCGAAAATGTAGCACTAGCGCCGCTACCGCTATATGCGGTAACGGGTAGCGCGACCCAAATTAGCGGTAGCGGCGAAATATTTGTTTAGAACAAGTAACGGTAGCGGTAGCGCATCAGTAAGTAGCGGTAGCGCTAGTGGCAAAATTTTTCGCCGATTGTAGCGGTAGCGCATCAAGATGTAGGGGTCGCGGTAGCGGTTGTGAAAAATAAATCCACTACGATGGTTACGGTGTTGTTAGAAAGGCGGATTTGTTGGTGTGAGAGAAGTCTAAAAAAACCAACTCGAATCGTCGAATCTGTCCACTGGCTGGGTTGTGGTTTCTGGGTACGTTTTCTCAATGTTTTTTTGTCTATTCAATTATTCATTCCTCTTAGTCTTCATGCAAATTAACTTATATTCTATTAGTTTAGATTTACGGAAATCAGGAATCCTCAAGCACCGCCCCAAACATTCGACACTTCCAGTTCCAGAGTATCTTGTTTTCCACACTTTATTAGATTAACTAAAACTCTCTAAAAGTAAATAATTCCATTCTCATTAATTATATTAACTAGGTCAATACACTAGTGTTGATCTAGTTAACAAAATCAAAAAACCTTGCTCACGCTCACCCACTAGAGTATTAGTAATTTTTATTTTCAAATTTTATTTATTTTAAAATTATATTGCATTGGAAACAAATGTTACCGAATTTGACACCCCACTGCTCATTCCGACAGTTTCTTATGCTACATCGGTTGTGACCACTCACTATTTTTGGAGGGGAAGAGGCTGGACATTTTAAACGTATCCCAACAACAAATATCTTCGACGTCCCAGCCATCTGAGGATTCATCGATGTAATTCGATTTTACAAAGTCGTAGAAAACAAGCATAGAGTCAGAAATTGGCATGTACACGCTTGAAAATCTATCGAATCTCTCTCCACTGGCATACTGGAAAGAAATAGCTTCCAGATATCCTGATTTGGTTAACCTGGCAAGAAGATATTAAGGAATTCCAGCAGTATCAGGTGGAATAGAAAGTATTTCCTGTTGCTGGTTCCATTCCACGTGCCCGCCGTGCTGACAAATCGTTTTGTTGAGCGTATCATGCTTTTTTTTTAGTACCGCAAACCAAACTTACTGAAGTGGCTAAAGAAAAGTGGAATTTCGTTTCCGGAGAGAAGCGGAATAAAAAAAGATCATTTTGATTTTGTTTTAAATTATTAAATCATAACATGTGAGTCACTCACAAGACTGTGGCCCAGTAGTTATTCATAATAGATACAGAGTCCTTTGTACTTTCTTGTATCGAAATAACAAGAGCTTTAGAGTAAATAACAGCATTAATTATATTTTCTGCACCTTGGCTTTCTGAATGGTTGGCACCTGTGATGAATACAGCGAATAAATTAGACCGATTGAAGGTTGATTTCTATTGTATTTTAAATTTGATTTCGAAAAAGCTTTGTTTTGAATTAGAGGTGTTGCGAAGCGCATTTTCCCTCTTCGATTGGAGATCGAAGGGGACGTAAAAAATAAAATCGAAGATCGAAGCTTCGATCGATGTCTTCCATCGGAGGTGTGAAGGATTTGCATGTGGGGTGTCTATCGAACTGTAATAACAAGCGGAAGTCATTTTAACGTTCCATTACGTTGTAAATTGAGAAATTAGAATTTTACTTCTATATAACAAATAAAACTAAACGGAAAGTAGCTTTTTAGTATTTCTAATTGTAACCAGTTCGTTTTAAGTTATGATGGAGTAAGGTAAGAATTTCTCCGTGTACTGGACTGGAAGTAGTTTAATTAAATTTTTAAACAAAGAACAACAAACGAGTGATGTAATTTTATGAAATGAATGAAAACGTGCGTAAGTCGACCACGCTCAAATGAAGAAAGTTAACCTTGGAAACTTCGATCGAAGATTGCCAAGAAAATTCGAAGATCGAAGCTTCGATATTTCGAAGGCTTCGGTCGAAGTCTTCGAGTTTTCGAAGCTTCGCAACGCCTCTATTTTGAATTAACAAAGTAATTCCTTATAAGTAGCGGTAGTGGTAGCGGTAGCGATAAAATAATTTAACAGAAGTAGCGGTAGCGCATGCCCAAGTAGCGGTAGCGGTAGCGACAAAATAATTGCTCAGATTCAGCGGTAGCGGTAACGGTTGCGGAGACTAGTGTGGCGGTAATAGTAGCGGTAGCGCAAGGTCGAAGTTCCATCTGTGACTGTGGTTGGGAACTGGGAGATTAAGATCCAGTTTAGTTCCTGAGAGAAGGTATCCAGTTCAGTTCACTATTGTTATATACAAATCATTTTTTTAGTTCAGTTCCGTCCAGTATTTCAACTCAACCTTTTTCTAGTTCAGTTCAGTTCAGTATTTTTGTATCTTCAAGCAGTGATGGGCAACCCAAGGCGAGTATTTTTTTTAAAGGCTGAATATATTTTATGTTGAATCAGCCATAGTGAACCGGTTAGGATTGTTTGGACAGCCCATCAATGATGATGGGCATCGCAAGCGCCTATCCCAACCCAACCCAACTTTGAAATTTTTAAAGTCTCCCCAACCCAACCCAACCCAACTTCCAAATTTTTTAAAGTCTCCCCAACCCAACTCAACCCAACTTCGGAACTGTTTAAAGTCTTCCTAACCCAACCCAACCCAACTTAAAATCTCTTTCAACGCTTCGTATCCCAACCCAACCCAACCAAATCCTAACCCAACCGGTTGGGCTGCCCATCACTGTCTTCAAGACACTTCCAGTTCAGCTCTCAGTACTTTTGCATCTTGAAGACCCTTTAGGTTCAGTTCAGTTCAGTCCAAAATACTGAACTGAATTGAACCTAATTCCCAATACTGTGTTTCAACATTGCCTAATCTACCAGAGATTCAAATTTCTGTGAAATTACTAGCAATGAACAGTGATGGATTGGATCGATTTTTTCAGTAAGAATAATGATAAAGAGGCATCCGGAGATCATCCCGAATTTGTGACTTTTGGGTTTGAAACACTGAGAGTAACATAATTTTATTTAAAAGACCGTTGAAAGACTTTGGAAAAGGCAATAGCAAAACAATGTTAAACTTAAAAATTTTAATTATAAAATCTATCTTCCCAGACATAAAATGACTTCCAATGATTTACACTGACTGTGATTTTTTGCAATCTATTTGATGTTCTTGACTGGAAAGGTTTCACCTAAATTACACCTGTGTCATGGAAAAAATTAACTATCGGCTCACAATAAATCATGATTGCATAAAAAGTTGATTTATTAGTGGCAAAATGCATTTAAATTTGAGTAAAGCTATTCCTGTAGACTCTCAACATCTCAACGAGGAAATAAGCCGTTGTCCAATATTGTGTGAAGCGTAACCAGGAGAATATTTTATCGGTAGTGTAGCTTAGTTTGAGCGCATCGTAATGTTTATCTCGTTAGGTGGAATATCAGTCGAATCTGTATAATACAAGAATAAAGACGATCAATGAATACAAGGAATTCTTGAATAATGTTTTAGGAAAAAGTTAAATTCATAACTCTGACGATACCAAGCCAAATCCCACATGGGGCTCCCCATCTGTTGTGTAAGAATTTACACACCCTGTGTAAAAAATTACACAGCAAAAAGATTGTGTAACTTATTACACAGTCAATCCAATGTTGCCTAATGTTCACTATTCAGTGTGCAGTGTGCCACCTGAACTTGAGTGTTCAGACTATATGCTTGCTATAATCGAAATTTTATTGCTCAACCTTTGTATTAAGTAAAATTCATTTGGAAATACCAGGTTAGTGACATAAGGATTGTTAACGATATATTATTATTCGAGGTGTTGCGGATATCCGGCGCCTAAAACTCTGCCGGATAGACTATCCGCCGCATACCGGATATTTATAGCTATCCGCGCGGATAATTTTATATACAATTTATTCAGAAATCCAAAAAAATGAGCCAATAATTTTATTAGATTTAGTAAATAGGAGTATATATTAAATGTATTAGAGACTTTAAAAATTGACTCCTGCACGATCGCGTGAAATGAGTCAAAACGCATTTTTTTTTAAATAAAAATTATGTGCAAAAGGAGCTTAATCAAGCAAGCATGGCGGATATCCGCGTCGGATAACCTCGTCGGATATCCGTGTCGGATATTTGCGCCGGATATCCGATATCCGGCAATCAAAAATGCCAGATATCCGATATCCGGCAAATCTGCCGGATAGACTATCCGCAACATCTCTAATTATTATTCGTTTTGATACTCAACCTTTTCAAGTAGAATTGCATCGGGCTTGCGACGTTTTAGATAATAGTTGACCTCACCTATGTGTAAATAATTGCTCAAGGCGTGGGACCGCCAGAACTCGTAATGGGTAGTTCCATATGAACAATTTTTTAGGTTGAACTGACATGGTGCATAACTAAAAATAAAACAACTTACCAATTAGTTAAACCATTAATCTTCAAGAATATTCAATTTGTTTAAAAAAAAATACTCATGAAGCTCACTAAACAATTTTCAAAAAGTACCTAATTGGTAAGTTAATCAAAAAAAAATTTTTTTTTACCTATGATCAAATGGGGGGTGAAATTTTTTCAATAATATTTTGAATCCTCACCCTTTTGGTTTGCCAGCAAATGTCAAAGGTAACTAAAATACTGGTAAAAACCTTGTTTCAGTGGGTTTAAGATGAGCTAAAGAACACCATAGACATTTGGCGGCAAAATATTTAAAATGAATTTATAAAATAAGTCAAAATTTAAGAAAAATTACTTCGAACTGAAAAGTGCAAATCAGTAAGTGCCATGAGTACCTATTCGGGTAGCACAACAACCGGTCTACCGGTCGGGTAGACCTAAACTGTTTGCGTACCAGCCTTAATAATGAACTTAATAAATAATCTATCATGATTGTGATTCCATTTTTGTCAGCTAATATATAATTAAATTTTTAGGAATCAATTAATTAAATTATGGTTGATTTATGCATTAAGGTGATTACACACATGAAATAATTACCGCTTTGCTAATATCGTATTACCGGGAGCGGAATTAAAACCTCCAGTATTTGATATTCTAATGATATGAATTCATTTGTACATAGAAGACATAAAGCATAACCATATTTATTTGACTTTATTACCGCTATGCCAATATCGAATTAACGGGAGCGTAATTCACAAACCTAAAGATTTGGAGTTTTAATGATATGAATACATTAGTACATAGCTGCCACTAACCATAAACATATTTTTCTGAATTTTTACCGCTATGCAAATATCGAATTACCGGGAGCGGAATTACAAACCACAGAATTTTGGTACTCTAATGATATGAATGCATTGGTACATAGCTTCAAAAAAACACAAACATTTCTTTGCATTTTTTTACCGCTATGCCAATATCGAATTACCGGGAGCGGAATTACAAACTTCAGAATTTTAGTACTCTAATGATATGAATGTATTGGCACATAGCTGCTAACAAACAAACATATTTCTTTGAATTTTTACTGCTATGCCAATATCGAATTACCGGGAACGGAATTACAAACCTCAGAATTTTGGTACTTTAATATTATGAATGCATTGGTACATAGTTGCAAACAAACAAACAAATTTCTTTAAATTTTTACCGCTATTGCTATATCAAATTACCAGGAGCAGAATTTTAAGCTTAAATAATTTGCGTTTCGGATTATATGTATGCATTGGTACATAGCTGCCATCAAAATTTTACTGGTTTCTCATTCAAATTTTTAATGTAACGAGTATTCACTAATATTAATGATTTGATTGACTTCCATTTATTATAACTTGAGTAAAAAATTTGAAGGCCTGATGTAAATTTTACAAAGTACACGT
>NIPM01000044.1:226040-259652 GCA_002738285.1 Holacanthella duospinosa | reverse complement strand
TTTATTCATTTCTCGTAAGTGAGGTACCTCCGGAGGTCTAGCCAAGTATCCGTAGCACTTACTAAGTGTGAGTTCACATTCATTTACATTTTGAATTGTGGAGAAGAGTGGAGTAGTGGAGGGGTGGGATTCAACTTTTGTTCGGCATCTTTATAAATAAAATGCCCATGCCCGAAACAGAAAAAAAGAAAAGTTCACAAGGAATTGTCCTAATGCTAAGATATCTGTAATTTTTTACACATGATGGGAAACGCAAGAATTAGATGGGGAAATTTTCGGAACAGCTTTTTCTAAAAATCCTGATTTAACAACAATTTGGCAACATTTTGGATGAAAATATTTCATCTGTGCATTAGTGTCCCCTTGAGGATTACATGGGTGCCATATTTCTAGGAAAAAATATTTTTTTAACAAAATATTAAAAATAGCCAGGTGTGTGTAACATTTTACACAGGGCTGGGTCGTCTGGGTTATGGTTTAGTGGCAAAATGCATTTAAATTTGAGTAAAGCTATTCCTGTAGTCTCTCAACATCTCAACGAGGAAATAAGCCGTTGTCCAATATTGTGTGAAGCGTAACCAGCAGAATATTTTATCGGTAGTGTAGCTTAGTTTGAGCGTATCGTAATGTTATCTCGTTAGGTGGAATATCAGTCGAATCTGTAAAATACAAAATAAAGACGATCAATGAATACTAACAAGGAATTTTTGAATAATGTTTTAGGAAAAGGTTAAATTCATAACCTGGCGCATGGCAGGGTCTCTTGTAATGTAGTGAAAGTAGGCTGAATCCAATCCATAGCATTTTTTTAAATTTATCCAAATGAAATAAATTGATAGGGAACTTAAAATTACATCTCTATTTTTAAACAATCTCTATTGACATAGAAACATTCGGTTTAAAAAATTGTAAAGCATCACTGCATTCATGACGATTTCAATTGTTAAAGATATGATAGACACCGTGAACCCCAACAATAAGATGATGAAAATCGGAAAAATATGACGAATCGAAAGTACAACTGTCGATTTACTGTATACTGGACCAACAATTTTAGCGAGTCTGTTCAATCTGTCTCCAATGAAAAGATTTGTTGAATAAATTTTCAGCCAATACTCAACTTCCTGATCACAGTACTGCAATATACCAGAATCACGTAGTCTAGAAACTAATCTAAACAATGCATTCCCATAAGGCAAACGCCTTTTCATAGTCCAGAAAAGTTTTGTTTTGTAAAAATCTCCTGATACTTTATGTGGCACTTTGTCGGAAAAAGATTTAGAAATCCTTACTATATCCATCCGGTCTGCAACGAGAACGTCGGAAGGGCGGTCAATAAATCTCTGTACAATTTTACCAAAATTTGTTCCTCCTTGATGACAAATAATTTTTTTTAACCTTTTCAAACTGTTTAGCTTGCCTGGTTTCTGGAACTGTGGACTCGTATCTTCCATTATAAAATTTAACTGGGTGTACATGCAATTCGGTATTCTAGCATCTAGACGTTTAAATTTGAGGTTTGATATAGCAAAAATTCTCCGTTTTGAATCAAGTACTTCATCTAAACTTTCGAAATGTAGAGTGTCATATGGCTTAGTCAAAAATTTGATAAAATTGCCTTTGTATGCTTCATTTGTAATTAGCACAAAAAATAGTACCAGTGACAGAAATATTTTTGACCTGATGGTAGAAAACTTTGTTGTGGAGATGTCCTGTATACAGATGGCTCTGTATAGAATCCAGTAAGTTGTTTGCATACTTTTTTCAAAACCTACAACACACAGTATAACTGGAGTAACCAAAAATAAACATAATGTAATTGAGAGCCATAGAAGTCCAACCGGGGCTACCAATGCACGCCATGGATTTATAATAGACGGCGAGATATAAAGAAATGCTGCGCCGAATTCCGTTGTATAAGACAAAGTTTTGTGTTGGAGTAAATAGGAAATTGGATTATCAGTTTCTACAATGACTCCAACGCTTACTGCTACACCAATCTTTATTCTGTCTCCAGCATGACTGCTAAAAAGTGACAAATTTGTTTTTTCCCTCATATATTTGAAAGCATAAAGGCTACTGTCGACAAGAACAATAGGGTAATATGCTTCCAATGGTCTTCCTGGGTAGTCAATGAATTCGTCGAAAAACCTATTTGTCATACTACCAACAGAAACATGTATTTTATGTTCACTTCTGCAAGTGTATCTTCCGAAATTCGTTTTATTTATATTTTCCCAAACAGATTGTGTCAGAGGATTTAACTCATCATCAAAAATGTATTCGGCAGCACCAGGAGATATTAGAATTGCTTGTCTTATACCATCTATTTCCTTCAGCTCTGGAAATCTATGAAATGCTTTTCTTTCATCTTCGTCATACTTCAATATTGGTTTCGGAAGGTCATGTTCGTCAGATCTGTGTAATGTGATCATGACAACGACATCCTCGTAGATGTTAATATTTGATGAATATATTATATAATCTGGTTCAGGTGGAAACATTAAGCTAGCGTACCACGGATTTTTGCCACGATAGGATACAAGCATATTCAATTTTTGCATTATACTATACTTTCTATTCTCTGCTCTATATGACGCGATGACGGGTTTCGCTACTTTTCCAATGAGCAGATATCCCTCTATTGTCACATCCAAATTGTTTACAGTTTCCAGCCAATGAAGGACACAAACACAGAAATCGTTCGCAAGTTGAAAATCATTTTCTAAGAAATGAAGACTAACGGCTACATTTCTTACAATGTACGAATTATCTAATAAATGGCGGAAAGTTGTAAATTCTTTTGCACAATTATGAAAACTTTGAGCGTTACTAGAAATGACCTTCAGAAAACCAAGCGCTGAGATTATGTCTAGAATCATCTTTAACTTATTTAAGAATTTTTGACTGAGTATTACAAAAATGAAGGAACAGCGTTTATGTGATTTTTATCCACTTCATACAGTTGCAAATTTAAACTATATTATGTTTTATTTTAATGAGAAAAAAGATCAACAAGTGTTCATACAACCATGTTGCAAGTATATGAATTAATGATGATTCAACTTTTTAAGAACGATGCCAAGGAAACAATTTGCCCCCTTAATTTGTATCATTACATTTATGGTTGGGCACGAAGAGTTGTTTTGTGATATGTTTGTGTCGATACGGTCGCTGTGTAAGGTTTTGCAACCAGCGATGGCCGACCGAACTATCTACAAGTATCAGGTTTTCCTGTTTTCACACATCGTTGTAGTAAATCGTAGTATTTCTGCTTCAACTGGTCTTGCATTTCCAAACAATTATCACTGGTTTTGCTTATATTTCAAACATAAATATAGCCAAGGCTTATTTAGTCTGGCTGTCAATACAGGGTATTCATAGCAAATGTTATGGACATGTAAACACGTAAGATGTGCACATGAGTTTACATTCAAGTAATATATCCATCTAATATTTCTTTCAATGATTTGGCTCAGAAACATTGATCGAGAGCGCTACGAATACTTGTTCAGGCTGTCACAGGTCACAGCACTTTCGCAGCGTTTGTACCAAAGCTGAGAGAAAATTTCAGATGCACTCTGCCTCCTTTGCGGGAGGGAAGAGGAATGTAGGAATCACTTTCTTTGTAGCTGTTAGCGTTTTAGGTAGTATAGATAATTGTACCTAGTGGTATTAGCATCTAGTTATATAATCATACAAATTAGATGCCCTTGTTTCATTTGAGTAGCACTAGTTTTGAACAAGAAAAACTAAAATTCGATCTCAAATCAGAAACATAGAAACGAGTAGAGCTGCAAATGAAAAGCTTTTTTATATTGAGATATTAATAATTCTCGTGTTTGCAGCTAGTAATGAAATTATGCAAAATAGATGCTCCGTTTTCGTCTTAATAACAACAGTTTCCAATAAGTAAACCAAAAAATCAACCTCAAATTTCCAAACGTAAGCGCGGTCTCTATGGTTAAATGAAAACCAATTTTTTGGTGTAAATTTTAGAGCATAGATTTGATGGCTAGCGGTGGTGTACGCTTCTGCCACATCCAAACATCTTTGAGCCACCCAATTGCAGGCTTGTGATAAACAGTCCTGGCAGGTTTTGAGCATATAACACTGNAATCAATGGCTAGCGGTGGTGTACGCTTCTGCCACATCCAAACATCTTTGAGCCACCCAATTGCAGGCTTGTGATAAACAGTCCTGGCAGGTTTTGAGCATATAACACTGAGACTGAACGACTGCGATAAAATCAACATTCTAGTCATTTGTAACCTAGCTGGTCATATGCTAGTGAATAAAACAAATCTAGTCATTAAAACGAATCTGGTCATAACTAATTTAGTCATTAAAACCATTCAAGTCATAAGGCTACCGATTGTAGTCAATAGTTAAGTTGTAATTACCTTACCCATATTTTTTTTATCAGCCTTCGCTCCTTCAGTAATTTAATTCTAGATTAGTGATTTCAAATCATACTTTAATTCTCTCCTATTCTTTATCATAACCAAAACTCGGCGTCAGGAGCACCTGGCTCGAATTCAATCTCACTCGGGCTATTTGAATATCACAGAACGCAAGGGGTTTAAGGATTAGGAGTAGTGAAAGTGAAACCAATCTGAATTTGACTGAGGTTGATTTTTGAAAAAGTGCCCGAGCCCGACCAGAGACCAATACAAATTTCGAAAAGAACATGAGCCACAGCAGAGCCCAACAAAAAACTGCCAGAGCCTAAGCTGAGTCTGAGCGAAAATTTTAAAAACAATCCAAACAGAGCCCAGAGAGAGTTTTCGAAATAGTCTGAGCAGATCGCATTGTCAAACGCCTTGCTTAGATCAAAACATAGAATTATTAACAATAAAACAAAACAACATGCGTCAGTTAGAGTTGGGTAATATTTCCCTCCACCCAACCTCAAAAATTTAGTTCCGAAGGCCTAACTACTACTGGAAGGGTCATTTTGACCTGTTGGTCTTGGAGGGGCATTCTGACCTCTTGGTCTCGGATGGATCATTTTCACGTCTTGGACTTGGAGGGGTGCTGACACGGGTACCATGGGCTTAAGCCATTTCTGCGTAGTGCACGTTGTACGTGCACATTATACTTGCGATGAAGATATTTGCATCTGCAGTAAACATCTGTGTACAATTCATAACACGTGCGAATTGCACATTAACAGCACAATAAAAATTGTACGTGTACAGTTGACGTCTAGCTGCGTAGTAACCATTTCACATTCGTAGTGTAACTTTATGAAATTTAATTTTAATTAAATTTATGAATTTGAAAGTTAATTTTCTGTTATTCGAGCCAGTCGTTTAAACATGGAGTGTATTTTTTGCAAATAAGTTTCATCTTTATTGATTAGTGATAGTATTAAAAATTTTCTCCCATTTTATTTATTGTATTTAACATAACAGATGTGAACTAATAATTTACAAACAACGCGTTAGAATTTGCGCTCCGTTTATTCAAGTCAGCGGTTTCAAAGCCATTTTCATAAGCTAGCTTCCATTATGACAAACCTTTCTATCCTACCCGGGTATTAATTTAAACGTTAACAATCTGAGTAAATAATCGATGAAGTTTGAATAGTGAGAAAATAAATTCAAATATTGATTTCTGCACATGAATATTAGTACAGGGTTCACCAGAATTAAGTACCATATGGAGAAAGCACAAGGGTTAAAACATATGCCAAAAAAATGGGGTGTTCCTACTTCTGTCTCATTCTTGTCCCTCCAAATATTTGCGCGCGTACTCTAACAACCGACAACCCAATCAAAGATTCGATTACTTGTCTCATTTCAATCATTTATTACAATGAAATCCGCTCATCAGATCATCTTCGCTTGGTTTAATCTCGACTCATTGGATCGGTAATTGAATTAAATCATCAAACTGCTCATACCATCAGTAGGTTCACGCACTTGGATGTTAAGTTTAATAAAATTAGTATGAACTAATATGATTTCATCGAAAAAAATAATTTGATAAATTAAAAAAAGTATTTTAATTTCTATATAATATCACTTTATTTTTGAATTTATTATCTGTCAACTAAAGAACAAAGGGTTAGTAATTTCTAAACTATAAATAAAATAGAAATATCGGGCTGCGGGAACCCAAGGGAGGGCTACGGGAAACTGCGGGAGGGCTGCAGGAAACCAGGCGAGAGCTGCGGGAAACTAAGGGATGGCTGCGGGAAACTACGGAAGGGCAGCGGGAATTCACGGTACGGCTGCGGTAATTCACGGAGGGACTGCGGGAACCCACGGCAGGGCTGCGAAAAACTATAGGAGGGCTGCGGGAACCCATGGGAGCTCTGCGGGAACCCGTGGGCGAGCTGCAAGAAACTACGGGAGGGCTGCGGGAAACTACAAGATGGCTGTAGAAACCTACGGGAGGGCTGCAAAACCTACTGGAGGCTTGCGGGAACCCACAGGAAGGCTGCGGGAACTCACAGGAAGGCTGCAGAAGCTTCGCGGCATCCCTATTGAATACTAAGCGAAAATGTTAAATATTTAAATCCTAACATTGTTAATACGATACAAAATTTGTTATTAATTAACTTGGTCAATGGAATAGGGAGAAAACCAGGGACAGACGGATGAACTTGTTCACTATAACCAAATTGCGATAAATTAGTTGAAGCTGTTGCTATAGAAAATTTATGCAAATAACGAAATAAACAATACCTTTTCAAATCTTAATTCTGATGGACGAAGTAGTAGAGGTGGACAGTCGAGTACAAGATCCTCACTTTGAGCAATTTATTCGTTGAGATATAGACAAAAAATTTTATTAGAAGTTTAGCACTTGATACAATTGAATCATTTCGAATTTGTGTAAAATACTGATAAATTTTTGATTCAATTATCGTTTAATCTTGCAACAACTTTTTCTTACTTTTAGCACTGTCTGCTGCAGTGCAACACTTTAAATTTTTTTCATAATTTTGGTTATTCAGTATAAATTTTTTTTCTCTATATGGTACTTAATTCTGGTGGACCCTGTATAGTTAAATGGATACCCAAATGTTCCTTTGGAACAAAGCGACGGACAGGAAAGGATTTATTATATGACTTGAAGTAAAAGCAATGACAATTACGTCAAAACCCATAGTATCGGTGAACCTATATTAGCTTTTGCGATATGTTAAGACGTGGAGCTGCCTATATAAGCCTAGAGATACGTTGAGCCATGAATAAATCCGTAGATGCGTATCCACGTAGAGCTATGAAGAGGGTAATGTATCACATGTAGACATACAGTGCGGCCGAATAAGAAAGCAAACTTTCCGCGACATAGTTTCAGAAAAATATTTTAAATTTACAAATTTTAGATGCGTGCACCTTAATTTGTTGAAAATTAACAAAAAACCGTTTTAAATTACTAAAAGAAATAAGAGACTAAACAATACCTAGAAAAATTAACAAAATATACTAATTTTGTTAATTTTTTCAAACGTTTGTTCATGAATCATTGCAATGATTTTATAGTTGCATTTAATGATCATGATTTTCTTCCATTTCAGTCACATTTAGCTAAGTTTTTTCCACATGCAGACTTTAGTCTAATAATTATACTAATTTTTATAAATTTAAATAAATTTCAAATAGAATTGAAAGTTATTGACCTCTTTCGGTCAAATTGTAGTACATTTTAGAACATATAGTACGTAACAAGTCATAATTTGTTACTCAAATTAATTGAAATTTTGCTACAAAGCAAAGCTATTAAAATTCTGAATCTAAATAGAGCAAGGTAAATTATATGTGTCCAATTTGGTTTCTCCTACTGTCAAGCATCCATTGTCGTTTAATTTTAGCTCTTATTTCTTTTCGTCAAAGCTCAAACAATTGAGATCAATTGACTCAGAATAGGTTTTATTTGTTCCAACGGTCGTCATCAATCTAACAATTAAGTTTTTGCTAGATTTATTTTTTGAGATATTTTTCAAGGCAAGTATTCATCCAGTTGTAAATTTTAGTAGGAGAAAAGCAACGTCCGCTGATTTTATCAGCCCATTTCATTAGTGTTAAGATTTTTTGTTAGTTTGATTTGTTAGGAATCAATGGGATTGTATCAATAGGGCTGGTTACGATCAGGAGACGGTGATTTACTTCTGCAACAAATAATCAGCATTATGAAATATGAAATATTTCAAATTTGAATTCGAAATACGAGATATACGATATTTAACCTGGCTGAAGATATTTTCGATGATTTTTGTAGTGTTTTACTCATTTTCAAATAAAAGTAAACTATCAAAGCAAATATTTTCAGAATGATAAAATGTCAGCAGCAGTGCAATTATCCGACAGTCTATAAATTTTGAATTTTCTGTGATTTCATTGTGCGGGAAATTCGGCTTCTTATTCAAACGTACTGTATAGAGCGATATATAGAAAAACGTGGTGGTACGATGTTTCATACTGAAAGTTAGGACACAATATAATGTTTACAGAACAATTTGAAGCATTAATTATTTTGCGTAAATTTCTGCAAAGCGAAATTTGTTTACTACAAAATTCAAAAAGAAAGTTTTAGTACCTTAAGAAAACAGCTGTAGAACGTTTAATCGCACCTTTGATACACAGAGTTGGAACATAATATATAAGTCAGGTGAAAAATATATTAGAAGCATGCAACAAAGCAGTATAGCCCCAACACTTATACCAAGTAATTGTGTTGCTTAAAATGTTACTGTATTGCGAATACCAGTAACCGTTAGATTTGTGAGCTGTGCGAGTTCTGTTCAAAAAATTTCATTCTAAAGTAATGTGTTTGTGGGTACACGACCACCTTTATGACTAAACAACCAGAGTTATTTAAATAATACTCTGTTTAGAATCCACCGTTCCCTTCTCTTTGACCTAAAAGGTCAATGGGAACGATGGATCCTATTCCTAAATAAACCAAGGTTGATAATTTGGAGAGTGACCTTTATTAGATCCTCTCAGTTCAAGGTTTTAGACAGACTGACCAAGGAGTAATTTCCTTGGCCAATAACAATATTACTTGACCTAACAATATTAATAATAATTATAATAAAATTATAAACGCGACTCCAGTCGCTACACCATCCTCCCTCTCCCCTGTGGTGGGTGGTGTTCATCTTCTTAGCCGTTGCCCGCATTCTTCTGATTGAAGCTCACGCTCCTGCTTCTTAAATGTCCAAATTCCTCATCTGGAACATAAATCTCCAAAGTATCCTGATTATTGCTCGTTCTAATAGTTTAACTCTTCCTCCTCGAGCTCCGCCTCCATGACTTCCCAATTCAGCGTTTGTTCCATAATCTTGGAAGAGAATCATTCAAAACGCTGAAAAGCCATAATCTTTGGTTTTAGTAGGTTTGCTATTTAATGAATGTCAACTTCATCAATAACCCAGTTAAGAATTGACTCTAACTCTTATACCTCAAAGACTGTCGAAGTGTTTCATTGACTTACACAAGTCATTCTCAATTCTATGACTTGGTCAATGTTAGTACTTACTCAATTGTAAGTCCTTAGTGTTTTTCAAAACTTTTTTCAGAAGAATGGTCTACTTCCGTTTCTATAATATTTAGATTGAATCTCAACGTATGACAAACCATAAATTGCAATTATCTTTGCAATTTTCCATCACCCCCTCCACAAAGTCAGATACTTTGACTTCTGTGATGATTTGTCCATTATGCAATGATTTCATTGTATCATCTCAATTACTAATTTGTCCATTTCGGACTAGACTCATATTGATGAATCTAAGACTGTTACTAAGTCTCTTCATATTTTCTAGTTTCCATAGGGTAAAGACTCTCAAAGTCTTCCATATTTACGCATATGGTTACATTTTAAATGCCTTATTCTCATCAACTACATCAATTTTCTCTCACTGATCCACCCAACTTTTTGAAGGCTAGGTTGACCCTACAGATAACGTATTTAACCTAATTAACCATTACCATATGTCTCTATAACTATCTAATACATTAATCCAATTTTCCTAACTTCCATTAATTAAAAAAATCTACAAAAAATTTTCACTTTAGTAACCGTAGTTACGCTGCTTAACTCTTGTAGGATTTAGACTAAATCCTCAGAGTTTCTCAATTATTCTATTTTTCATCCAAAAAGTGAATGTTCCAATTGCGTGATCGTGAAATCACCACAATTGTCTTTTTGCCTTCTGCAATTATCTAAAAAGATTTCTAATCCAAAGACTATGGATTTAGAATTTAGACTTAATCCTCAGAATCTTCTAAAAACTCTCTCGTCCATCGACGATGTTTCCTAATTATTTTTAATTACCATGCAATAGAATTACATATAGAATTACAATCGTAATTCTATATACTCATTTCTTCTTTTCTAAGCTAACATCTTCAATTCTGTCAATGGATTGCATTTTAATCCGAAAGGTTTGCTTATAATTTTCAAAAATTCTCACCTTAAAATTTCTCAATTTGAATCGAAATTTTCTAATTTTTTTATACTCATGACATTTCGCAGGTCAATTGTATCTGCAGGTTTATGCATGTCAACTACTAGACTGTTTCTGAGTCTCTACAGCTCTACCATGCATAATGCCTATTTATGGACATATCTACTAATCGACCGTTACGATAAGTCGACAGAACTACATGTGTGCATAAATAATTTCTCATACTTTGAGAACTCCTTTCAAACTTAATCTCAGCGATTTTAGCGAACATCGGTGTGATCAGTACCGGTTTCGTACGCTGATATTAACAATGAAAGTAGTTACTCTAAATATGAACTATTTCCAAATATAAACTCTGTTCACTGCGATATCTTATGTTTAACTTAGCTAGATCATCGCTGAACCAAAATGTTTGTATATCATTATAAGACTATGTCTAAGTCATATAAAATCTCTGCTTAACACTCTTTAGTACTTAAACTAATTAATTTGCATCTTTTTATAAGACTATGTGTAAGGCTTATAAAATCTCTGCATAACACTCTTTAGTACTTAAACTGATTAATTTGCATCCTTTACTTTTCCTATTTTTGATCAACCGAACTTTTCAAAGAATAGTCGACCACTGCATATTCATGTATTTAGGTTAATTGACTATTACCATAAGTCAACTTTCCACCTACATGAACCAAAACAAGTTCATTGACTGTTACCATAAGTCAATAACTTTCCAACGACATAAACCAAAAACAAATTCTCAAGGACTAAGATTTTGTTTTCCGTAATGATTAGTAAACGCAGCTACTTTACTTATTATTATAAATTCAATACTTGACTTGCTTTTCTTCCAATTCTCAAATTCTAAATTATTCAACATAGGACTATGTAACTTTACATTTAACTCCATGACCACTGTCATTTTCTATTTCCCGCATAAAACTACATGGAAAATTTAAACTACATTTATGCATACTGCAATGGAAATAACTATTCCTTCAGTATCATTTTCATTCTTTGACTAATTCGCTCTTTCTACTATATTAGTTTCAGGGTGGTAAGGACTGGTGAACATATGACTTATTTTAACATTCCTTACACTTTTGTTTTATTAATTTAGCCAAAAATTCACATCCGCTATCGGACAGTATAGTCGTTACAGTCCCACAACGACAAAAAATTTCATCTCCGAGAACTCGAACAACTTGTCTTGTTGTTGATGATCTCATCGTAATTAATTCAACTTATTTAGACAATTCGTCTTCTAATACTAATAAAAACCTATTTCCCGTCTTATTGTGGAAATGGTTCCATGAAATCTATGTTTATTCTTTCGAATAGAGCACTATGAGTCTTAACACTTTGTAAAAAACCATAAGCCATATGATTCTCTGCCATAACTTCTTGGCAAATTTTTACAAAAGTGAACATAGTTTCCAATGTCATGATTCAAATTATTCCAATAGAATCTAAACTTAATTCTCAATTTTGTGGATTTGACACTTGGATGTCCAACTTCGGGTACATCGTGAAAAATCTCAATAATTTCCGTGCCCAAATTCTTTGGTATCACCGTAACCAAAATTGTTTCCTCAGGTTTATGAACTAAAACCTCTTCTTTTACATTCTGTTTAGAACTGAGTCTTAGTCCTACAGGACTGACATTCGTATACAGTGTTATCTACTAACTCATATCTCACTTTATTCTTTAAATTTTCTCTAATTTTAAGAATTTCCTTATCTTTCATTTGTTCAATTCTAATGTATATCTATAGTTAGAGCATTGTATGCTAGTAATGCCAAAAGTCATTCATTTTATCCTCCATTTCCGGATCGTTCACGTCAACCTGGACTGGAGCACGCGAAAGCGAGTCCGCCTCTACGTTTTCCCTTCCTGGTCTATGAATAAACTTAGCTTACAATTACTTTATTTCTAAAGCCCATGTCTTAAGCTTTAACTTTCATTCGGATTTGTCATTCAACAAAGACAATGCACTGTTGTCTGAATAGTAAATTCCTGTTCTTCCAAAATTTTTCTGAGCTTATGATAAACCCAAATTATAGCATACAATTCCCTTTCTTAAATATGATGCTTTTTCTTTGATTCCTAAAGCATTTTACTTATAAATACTATATATCTTTATTTTCCATCAAAATTTCTAACAAGTGCTGCACCTAACCCAATATCTGAGTCATTGCACTTTCAAAGTATAGGTTTTGTATAATAAGGTAAATGTAATAAAACATCATTACAAATACTTTATTTCAAAACCTGAATTTACTTTTCCTGATCATTTTTCATTAAACCATACTAGTCGCTATGTCATAAATGTGCGACTTCTCTATTACAAAACTGCAATTTTTTTTGTTGATTGTTAACTTCGATAAAGTTAACCTCTCAAACACTAACTTTAAATGTATCAAGTGTAATTCCAAATTTTCAGAAAACACAATGATATCATCCATAAAAACTTTCGTGAATTTATCAAATACTCTGTTAAAACTTTCTTTATCAATTGCTGGAATGTTTTAGGAGCATTCTTTAAACCAAATGGCATAACTAAAAAGTCAGTGAGCATCCTGTGTTACAACGCAGATTTCTCAATGCTACTCTTAGACAGTTTTATTTGCCAATATTTTGAGTCAAAATCTATGACTTAGTACCAATAGCCTGTTTGTATTAATCTAAGAATCGAATGCGCGTTCTCCATTAGAGTGGCATCATTCTTAGTATTATAAATCTAATAAATCTTTACATTCCTTTGAATTTCTAAATTCATATTGTACGATTTCCTAAATAGTTTCTGCTTAGTCGGTTCTCCTTCTGAGTATAATATGGTAAGTCCAATCTATACTACCATATTTCCCATCCACCCTCAGTACGGTGGGAAATTTTTTCAGAAATTGTTGAACTTTAGGAATGATTTGTACCTCTGAAATCTGTTCCTCAAGTAGAATTACTGTTAAAATGCCGAACTTCTAATACCTGTGATATCCGTAAGTTTAAACTTAATTGGATCAGCACTAAACCAAAACTCCTCATTATGCAGACATAAGACAATTTTTTTTGGCTTAGGAAAATCCCTATCTAATACACATTGTACTTGTAATTTTTCTACAAAATAGAATTTAAGATAGATTGTCTATCCTTCGATTCCTGGATGGATATGACAATTCTACTAAATCTAATTTATTATTATTTTTCATTATTGGATATACCTCATATAATGGAACAATTAAGTTAGTGAATAACTTAGCTGAGTTCCTTTCTATAAGAGTATAAGTACATCGAAAATCAAAAATACCTATAAACTTATCTTTCCTTACTTTTTAATTTTACATATAACTCCGTCAATACTAATCTGTCTCAAAGTTGGGTAAATGACTGACGGTTCGTCATTTCCCTTTTCCAGTTTAAATTTTTACCCTGACTTTGAGATTTCTGAACGATTTGTACCTTATCGCTCTCGAAAGACTCGTCCTCAGTCTTTACAATTGCTGTTGTCGCTACTCCTATAGCCGATGAGCAATCGAAAGATTTGTGACCAAATCTTGGACATTTGTAATATTGAATGTTACTTTTATCTTTACTTGGATTTTGAAAAGTTCTTTCTCTAGGGGATTCTGAATTTCCCCTACCTCTTTGACCAACCTGGTTACCCCTGCTTGAAGTACTTGGCTGTTGCTGAATGTCTCTTGGGTTATGACTTTGCTCAGATACTTTGATCTGGTCTTTTCTCTGAATTTTGACCTCCCTCTAAATTGGAAACTATTTAGGCCTCTATCATACCAAGTTGGACTTGGATTCTGCTTCCCTACATTATTACCCCTTTCATTATGACCTTCCTGTTTTTCTCAGGTTGCTGGTCATAACTAACTAGTGTATGTAAGGTTGACTAAGCCTTATTATACTGATCCTCTGACACTAGATTCGCAGGAGCTAACCTGTACGGTTTAAACAACTCCTCTGGTGATTTAAAATCGACAGGGCCTAATGCTGTCCTTAACCTAAGATGCAAGGCTGGCTTAGCTCTATGAGTCGACTCTTCTTTCGTCTCATTTGAAAAATCAATTTTTGCAAGAATAATTATGTCATAAAAATTAAACTCAATGGATTCATGACCTAATTGCTTCCTATTCTGTAATATTTTAATGCGCTCGTTAGAATCTATGCAACTTTCATACCTATCTATAAATTCAGCTTTGAACTGAGTCCAGTTCATTTCTGCTTTAGTCAAAAGTTCACTTCAGATTCTTTAGATAATACGCCTTTAATCAAGAAAAGAAACTTCCTTCTTTATGATTACCTACCTGAAAATATCGCTAAACTTCACCTACATAAGACTCAGCTGAAGTTTTCCTAGGGTATAAAACTGGTGCTAGAATTGGAGTTGAACTTACTCCAAACTTGACCCTTTGCAAAACTTTAGCTATCGCTTCAGCTTGCCTATCTACATCCACTGTAGCTGCTTGTTCAATCTTCTGTCGTATGCCTGCTGCAACCTAAGCTAGCATAGCACATATAGCTTTTGTATACGAAGTCATAACTTGAACTTCGTTATCAAAAACCGGGTACTCTCGTCTGACCTATTTTCTGCCTTATTTTTTAAAATCTGAAATTCTAAGTCCATTTGCTTAAACTTCCAATCTCTGAATGTTTACACTTAGAATTATTCCTAGGTATTAGCTTATTTGACCCTTCGCCTGAGCTAACCTTTAATTTTGTGACATTCTCACGAAATTGACTATTCGGAAGGGCTAACTTATTTAGTTCCCTAGTTTGCCTTGTATTTTTACTCAAAATCTATGACTACAGACTCTGAGTCTGTGTCCCTTTAAATTTTTGGACCTTTGTCCCTTTAATTCTTTTCCTTTAACCCTAAATTTCGACAAATCTAAACTGATGTGTCGAATTTCTTTTAAAAAAGTATCTTTGAATTGATTAGTTCTTACGTGAACTTTCGATTCATAAGTCAGTACTTTGACTTTTTTGATTGATTACTCCTATCTTAGACTTTCAATCAATTTAGCCAGGTCTTTGGCTTTAGAATTGACTAGTCCTATTTTGGACTGTCAATTCCTTAAAGCCAGTACTTTGGCTTAACGTTTTGTAATTGAAAGGTCAAAGCTTGACCATTTCAATTACAAAATAAAAAAATCCCTATCAAAAACTTTCCGATTTTTTCCAACAAAATACCCCAAACCGGTTTTCGCAATTTAATTTTAATAATTAAATTGCGAATTTTAATCGCGCCGTAGATGATCTTACTTGACCCAGGTGACCTCTGGTTGACCTGAGTTACCCTCTCCCTCGTTGGTCGGTGGTCATGAGCTGCCCGACGGATGACTTGACACAAGATCCCATGACGGATGTCTGGATCTTGATACGCTGGTGTTGGATGGAGCTGGAACCACAGTTTTAAATATAATTTCAAATTTAATTTTAAATTAAACTTTTAAAATTAAAATAAAAGCAAAAATGAAAAATAATTTTTTTTTAAACCGACAGTGCTCAATAGCACGTTTCCCTTTTGCTGCTTGTGAGAAACTGGCGGAAGACAAGACTTCTTCCGTCTCGTCTCACAGAAGAAAAAATACGCCCTCCGCTTGGCTTTTTTTTTCTTCTTTGTGGTTGGTTGGGTTTGACCTTGAAGCCAAACCAAACCAACGGATTGGCGCCTCAACCCTTTTCCCTTATGGCCGCAGCCATAAGGGAAATAAAAAATTTCCCAAAAATTACAGGAATCCACCGATTGCTCGGTGGCTGGTCCTGTCATGGTCGCCATGTAGGATCCACCGTTCCTTTCTCTTTGACCTAAAATGTCAATTGGGACGATGGATGCTATTCCTAAATAAATCAAGGTTGGTAAGTTGGAGAGTGATCTTTATTAGATCTTCTCAGTTCAAAGGTTTTAGACAGACTAACCAAGGAGTAATCTCCTTGGCCAGGAATAATATTAATAATAATTATAATATAATTATAAACGCGACTCCAGTCGCTACATCTGTATATGTTCATATTATAGACATATAGAAAATAAATATGTATTTAATAAATTCTACAATTTTGCACATTTTCGCCACCACCGTCCTCAAGACAACGCTAGTCACTATGTGACACGAAACATCAAAATTTTAAGTTACTAGCAGCTGCACGCTAGACCGCATATTTTAATCAAAACGCAAAACCAAATGCCAATGTTAAGTTAGTTATAGGACGTCCCAAAAGCCAAACGCAATAAGCTTTTAATTGATTTTATTGAGCATGTACTAATGCAATTCAGTTTGGTAGATAGTTTCATCATTGACGTTTTATTCAGCATCAAACAGAAAAATTAATGTCAACATTAAACTCAATTTACCCAAATTATTTTCAATGTTTGTGGTGCAAATTGTCCGAGTAAAAATTGAATCAAAGTTTTATACACATTATATGGCCTAACGTTTTTTCTGTAGCTTAATAAAGTCTAATTATTTTCTTAGTTATTGATATTATATTTATATAATACTATTATATTCTTATTAATTAACACTACAATTCGTAAAAATCCGTGTAATATTCATTTTTCAATGAATCGCTAATCGATCTGTGCGGTTTTCTTTTGGTTCTCCTATTTCTTCATAAACGATTAACTCTTTACTTTTTTAGATTTCTGTTATCAATAATTTATTTTTCTAGTGAAGTTTACTTTTAATTTGGCAATAATGTACGTTACAAAACACTTATTAAATTGATTTCATTCTACATTTTTAATTGATGCGATTAGTTTAAATTACATTCTTTCATGTCAATGAAAATGTATTAACCAATGATTAAGGAAAATGTGAGTACAGATTAAATGAAACAATAACTAGTTAGACTGTCAGACGCCAAATTTGAAAACAGTATCGGGTAGAAAGGACGCATGTGCTGGTTAGCTGTGAATCATGCAAAATCTACCATCATTCTGTTACGTCAGATTCGCCTGTGAGTCAACTTGCACAAGATTCCTGACAGCCAACAAGTTGTAAGGTGTCAAGAGAATCTGCGTTGGAAAAAGTTGGGATATTCGCATCTAATTGTCCTGAAATGCTGATGCTGTCTGCGAATTAGCCGGACATACTACATCCAGTGGAAGACAGATGAGGACTGTAGAAGTCAAACAAAAGATCAATTTGTGCAACCGGTGTGAGATTTCGTTCCGACTGGATACATAAATTTTCAAAATGGTATCCATGTATGATCTTCTGAAATTCTTTTGTTTCTTGGCAAAGACCAGCTACATTGGTACGATGAGCACAAAAAACCTAACCCTTGAAAATGCCATCTCTAAAACGGCTTTGGTCAGAATTTGCTTCTTATCTCGCCAAAAGCTTTGGTTGACATACAGATAACAATGGATTGATTTAAATTTACACATGATTTTGAAGGAGAAATAGTAAATAAGAGAAGCTATTTAATTAAATTTAAAATTAAACCAAAACACAGTCCATTTGCAGAGTTGGGATAATCCATATTAGGATTGAGGATCAGTTAATCAAAATTAGGGATTAGTAATTCTCAATCCGAGTATAATTATTTTACAAATTCTAATTCCCAATCCCTAATCTACAGTGTTTGGCAAGATAGAGTCAGTCCCTAATGGCTAATCCCATTCGGAGACTAAGCAAACCAATCCCGACCAAATTGGTTTGGGATTAGAATTTCGGATTAGAAGTGCGACATCTGTGAGCAATTTTTTATATTTTTAATAAAAGTCAACAGCATGGAACTTCTGTTCTCAAATCTAAAGAGTTTGAATTGTTTATTTATTTTTATCTTTGTTAACAAGAAAAAAACTTTAATTTGACATGGCCAAATCAATTCCTGATAAAACGGAATTACCGTTTATTTTAAACGGTACTTTTTTCGAAGTTAAAACTTTGGACACACAAACTGGGAAAGTTTCAGCTTTGTCTCGAGTGTGAATCAAAACCAAAAAAGTCGTGATGAAAATTACGTAGGAAATTTGATTAACTCATTTTAAAGTCTCCACTTTTTACAAATTAAACCAACTAAATTTTTAATAACTTTAGCCAAATTTCACCGCATCTAACGGACAGGTCAACTTTAAAAAAGTTTGTTGTTTGGCTCTGGGCAAATGTACGTCTGTGTGGAATACGACTTCGAGATCTGTCAAAGAAAGACATACTTGCAATGGGAAGTAACTCATACGACTGTGGGGGTGGGTAGCGTCAGAGGTAGAGTTAATTAATATTAATAAAGCAAAACTTAGGAAAAGGTAAGTTAATTAATTAAGAACTTTACTTTAAATAATACTTAAAGAAAATAAGAACTTAAATTAAAGAAACAACAAATTAATTTAAGAGAGAGAATAAGAAAGATGTTGTCCGCTTGAGATCTCGAAGGGCAATGACCTCTTTCTTTCTTGTTCTCTTCCTTCTTCCCCAATTCGGACAAATTGTAACCCGTAAACAAATTAGTTTCCATGGCATTCCCACAGATCCCCTCTTCCTGGGTAGATCGTGTCCTCACGATGAGAAGGGAAAGGGTTTGAAAGAAGAAAAAAATAAAGGAAAAGAAAAAGATGGAAACGTTATAAATTTAATGCGAATTGCAAAGTAATTTTAATTTTAACTTTTAACGGGGGTTTTCGACAAGGAGACGGGGACTTGCGCCTACGATGTACTTTACGACGACAATGAGAACGGGAGCGAGACGGCTCCATCACCAAAATCTCTGAGGCAAGTTGGGTGGGAGATGGTGGTGTTATTTCACGGAGAAGCCATTCTACTTTCCTTGCTGGTCCCAGAAGCTCTCCCAACACCTCAATTTCCCCGGGAGTATCTGGAAAAAAGGACGACCTCGTTTTCCAAGAAATTTTCCACCTTGATTGAATGTAGGTCGATAAGATCAATTTCCATATCCATGTCCATATTACTGTAAATTATGATTTTAAGGGATATATAAGAAAGTTTCGGTAAATACGATTATAAAGTAAGTATTTGTGTGATTGATAAAGTAATAGAGAAACGGTAAGTCGGTAATTAATCGGAATCAATCGATCTAATTCTGGCTCGGGGTGGACGTGGATTTTGTCNAAGTCGGTAATTAATCGGAATCAATCGATCTAATTCTGGCTCGGGGTGGACGTGGATTTTGTCTAGGTCTTAGATGATTTTTCCAAGGAGGTTGAATTAACTCTGACTTATTTTTAACAAAACCAATACGATCGTCTATTCTTTTATGTGGAAGTGGAATAATTGTATCCTGGTTATTCGATAAATCATAACACGGTAAGTCGTTTTGTGCTGAAAGATTGGGCATCTCATCATTTGAGGATTGAATGGAAGGTGGAGAAGACAAATTTGGTAGATCAGAATCTAAGTCCAAATGTGGAAAGTTATCTAGCTCTAACGAAAAATTTCCATCGGTATTGTCACAAGTGTGATATAATTTAACATTTTGTATCCTTTGTTATGCTCAAAAACAGAAAAATCGGGGGCCATTTCAGTGAATTGCTATATTTGTTGGACTAGTATGTATGATAACTAGAAAAGGACCTTTCCATTTTTCTGCCAACTTAGTAGATAGACCCGGTTTACACGTAAATTTTTTTAACATCACTAGTTGGTCTTTTTCGTAAGTAATCGGCTGATGAGTGGAATTAAATAACTGTTGTACATTTTTCTGAGCAACAATTGTATTACGCCGTGCTTCTGCTAAAGCTTCCTGAACACGAGGTACAGAAACACTCTGTTCTTCTTTGATTTCGTCATTTTGTAATAAATCTCGTAAAGTCGGTAAAAAATTGTCGCAAGGTAAATTTGGTTCTCGACCATAGACCAAAAAGTAAGGAGAATGACCAGTAATTCTATGAACTGTCGAATTCATTGCAAAAGCAGCCCGTGGAAGGAGCTGATCCCAATCTTTTTGGTTAGCTTGGACACATTTAGCGAGTATACGTTTTACTGTGCCATTAGCCTTTTCGTCAATTCCGTTAGCCTGAGGATGATATGGAGATGTCCGAGTCAATTTAATTCCCCGAGTTGTAACAGAGTGAGAAAATTCCATAGAAGTGAAATGTGTTCCTTGATCGGTAAGGATTTTAATTGGACATCCATGACGATTGATCAAGTCACGTTCCAGTACTCTAATTGCACACTCAGAGTCTGCGGAATAGACTGGTGAAACCTCAATATATCTTGTTAAAAGGCAAGTAACCGTAAGTGCATATTGGTTACGTCTTGGTGTCATTGGAAGTGGACCGATAAAATCAATATCACTACTTCAAACGGAAAAGACGGTGCTTCTATTGGATTACTTTGACCTTTCATAGGAGCGAGGTTATGTAACTGACAGGTAGAACAACTGCGTAAGAAACGAAGTACATGTTTGTACAAGCTTGGCCACTAGTATCGAGATTTAATTGAATGCCAAGTTTTGAAAAATCCCAAGTGACCACATGAAGTAACATGAATATCGGTAATTAACTCGTTCTTTATTTTTGTTGGAATAACCAAACGCCACAACCGACCGTATTCGTTATGATTACTTCGATATAAAATACCCTGTTGAAGTTGATACTCTTCAATATCCCAAGGTTTCTTTAAAGATTTAACGTTTGAATCGTTTTGTTTAAGAAAATCGATAATTTTTCGGAAACATAGTTCAGCGTATTGTAGTTCCTCTAAATCAACCTCTTGTATAGAACGTAAGTATTCAACCCTAGGAACATTTAAACCATACAAAGATGCTTCGAAACTCAAATCTATACAACTGTCTGCTGGATCGACAGGAAAACGAGAGAGAACGTCAGCATCTGTGTGCTTTTTACCCGAACGGTGAATAACGGTAAAATCGTATGGTTGCAAACGTAAAGCCCATCTACCTAATTGAGCATTTGGATCTTTCAAATTTATCAGATGACAGAGGGAATGGTGATTAGTAATGACATCAAAATGTATACCATAAAGATATGGACGGAATAATCCTACAGCC
The DNA here is from genome assembly GCA_002738285.1 of Holacanthella duospinosa. NCBI lineage: Eukaryota > Metazoa > Arthropoda > Collembola > Poduromorpha > Neanuridae > Holacanthella > Holacanthella duospinosa. Next base: position 238,245 of record NIPM01000044.1, on the reverse strand, counting down.
CAAACAATTGCCAAACATTCCTTCTGTGGAATAGCATAATTTCTTTCAGTAGGAGAAAGACGACGAGANAAGATGACGAGAGGCATAAGCAATGAGTCTCTCTTTACCATCCTGAGATTGACAAAGAGTTGCTCCAATTCCCATTACCACAAGCATCGGTAGGAAGGCAAGTCAGGGCGTGTTCGTCAGAATACGCTAACACTAGAGCCGTACAAAGTTTTACCTTAAGGTCATTAAATGCTTTCTCTGCCTCTGAAGTCCAGCTGAATTGAACCCCTTTCTTATCAAGATTGTGTAAAGGATTAGCAATTTTAGAGAAATCCTTAATGAATCGTCGGTAATACGACCATAGAGCAACAAAAGAACGAATCTCTGACACATTTTTGGGAGTTGGAAACCCACGAACTGCACGAATTTTTGCCGGATTTGGAGAACTACCGTCTGCGGAAACAATATGACCCAAGAATTTGAGTTCTGAGTCCCCAAAAGCACACTTTCCAGGTTTTAGTTTCATTGAAGCATGTCTCAACGCTTGTAGAACAAACATCCCATGATGTTTGAGAAGACTTATTAATATTTTTCGGCAAATCGGCAAAAACGCAAACATGAGATTCAGAGACCTGAATTGCGGCGTCTATTTTGGCATCCTTAACTAAACGACAAAGCGAACGAATTAACGAATTGGCATCGAAACAAGAACTACAACGAGACGGCAAATCTGTGCATTCGACGAATTCGGCTGATTTTGGAACTATATCTAATGTACTATTATTAATTATAGGAGAGGCAGAAGTCTGATGATCTTGTAACACCAGACTCTTTAGTTTTCCGATGATTTAGGAACGTTGGAATTGGGTCGTTGGTTTGTATTATTTTTAAACGGTTATTGATCAAACTGTGCTGGTAGATAATTATAATCGTATCCTTGTTGAGAATACGAGTTATTCGGATGTGAATACTGTTGAGAATATGTCATCTGTCGTGGAGTGAAATTTTGAACCGATTGATCAGAGTTTTGTCTAAAACCTTGTTGTGGATTTTGGAATCTCTGTTGTGAACCCTTGAATCCCGAGGACCAATTACCCCTTTGATTACTCCGGTATCCTCCCGAGAAATCTTGGTGGTTCTTATTATCCGTTCGTTTTTTACAATATTTAATTACATGACCCGGTTCGTGACAATAATGACAGATAGGTTCATTGGATGGAGATCGAGAATACATAGGAGCGACAGGATTATGAAAAGGCGGAACCTGTGAGCGAAAATTTGTTTGCTGTCCAAATTGTTGTGTCTCCATAGACATCACAGCAGGTGGAACAAAAGAAGTGACTTTAGGTTTCAATATGGATAAATCCCGTAAATAAACCTCTCCGTATTTACGTAAGCAAATCAGAAAATCAACAGGAGATAGGATATTTGTGAGAGTACAAGCCTTTTGAAATTCAGGAGTAGCTGAAATAAGTCGTTGAACCTTCTCACCTTCTGACAAATGAGGATTAAGATTTCTAAGCAAATTCAATTTGTCCGTTACAAACGTTTCAGGATTATCGCCAAATTTGAAAATCAAATCTCGATTTTTTTGACGATATTCGGACTTTCGGACAGTTGGATCAAAAAACTCACATAATTCCTGACAGATAGAATACCATATTTCATCGGAAGAAATATTAGGATTATCCATATCACGCTTAATTCGAGGCCAAATGAAATTGTACCAAGTTTTTGCATTGCCATCAAGTATTCGATCGAAATTATTAAGCATAATATCAACAGAAAAGTTGAAACTTTGAAAGTCATGTACTAATCTTCCAATGAAATCGTGAGGGTCGGTTGAACCGTCAAATCGTCTCACAAATTTTATAGCCTCGTGAATCGGAACGGTAGGAACGGTAAAGTTAGGTGGATAAAGAAAAGGTGTAAAATTTGCATTCATTTGCTTGGAAACAGTTTCCAATGGTACAGGCGACGGTACAACCGAACTTCTAAACGTACGGGGTGGAACCGTAGGAAGCTGGTAAGGAGATTTGTAAACTCTTTCTGGAATTGGAGGAGGTGTTGTAGAAATATTCGGCGTTCGAATAGGAATCGAAGATGCAGACCTATTATTCACGATTGGAATAAGCAAAGCTTCGTCACCCATAAATTCTTCCAAATCTCCTTTAGAAAGGTTAGCCGAACGATTTTGTGTGGAATCTCGGTTATCCAAAAAGTTCCACATAATTTCCAAAGCGTAATGAACGAGATAAGAATGTGAGACTTTTGAAGAAAAATCAACCCCAAAAAAAATCCAAAAGAAAATTAGACGAATATTAACGGTAAATCGTAATTGTAAATAAAGGAAAGGAAAAAAAATTTGAAAAATTATTCTAAAAGATTTAAAACAATTAACGGTATTTCGAAAAATTCAAAAAAAAATTTTAGGTGGAGAAAGAAGTTTGTTTCCAAAAAAAAATTCTCAATAAGTTGAGTGGAGCAGAGTGGAATAGCTGATGAATGAAACTTGAGCTCAACAGGGGTCAATGAACTCAATTTAAACGTAATAACACGAGAAAGTTCTGAGCTGAGCTGAGCTGAAAATGCCGAATGTTGAGCCTTGACTTCAGAGGTCAAATCCACTTCTTAGGTATAAAGAGTTGAAATTGAAATGACACTTACAATATCCGGATCCCTCACGGATAAAAATGATATAAAAAAATATACCAAGAATCCAGGAATGTTGTCGCTTGCTGTTGATGAGGAGCGGTCTGGCGATATCTGTCCACCAAAGGATCCAACAGGTGTGATGATTGGTCCTTTGTGAGATCTTGCTCGTCAGCTTTTGTGGGGGTCGGTAGCGTCAGAGGTAGAGTTAATTAATATTAATAAAACAAGACTTAGGAATAGGTAAGTTAATTAATTAAGAACTTTACTTTAAATAATACTTAAAGAAAATAAGAACTTAAATTAAAGAAACAACAAATTAATTTAAGAGAGAGAATAAGAAAGATGTTGTCCGCTTGAGATCTCGAAGGGCAATGACCTCTTTCTTTCTTGTTCTCTTCCTTCTTTCCCAATTCGGACAAATTGTAACCCGTGCAAGTTCTAATTTGCAAGTTCTTCTAATGTGCAAGTTCTCACTTCCATTGAAATCCAATGCCTCGAAGAGTACAATTACTCAATGATCCCTGTAGCCTTTGCGGTAGACAAACTTCAAGGTGACCGAACACTATTTTGGATATTTGGCCCCAAACTACCGAAAAGCTTCAGACAATAATTGATGAGAATAAGGTGTTTGCCTCCAAAATTGCAAAATAACGATTTAAATCGATTTGTCAGTTAAACTTGAGTCATTCAAAACACTCTGTTTGCTGCCATTTCGCATCCATATTTTATCGTTGGATTTCTCCAGAAAAGCTCGAGGCCTTAAAGGTAGAAATCATTTACGAATCAAAACATATTCGTCATTCAGTTACACTTCTGTCACCAGCAGAAGTTGAGATACAGACAAGTGATGATCGTTTCTTTGAGTTTGAAAGTATAGGAAGCCAAGGGTCACAAACATCCAATCAATTAGAATTAGAGTGACTCAAATATTTCCAAAACCAGTCTCAGGATTTGAACTCACTTCACCGATTTCCTGCAATTCACAAAATTATTCCGTCGTTATAACAAAGGTGGGCACAGTTCGCAATCGTTTTGTTTGCAACGTAAGGTTTTAATAATGATTGAGAGAAAAATTTAAGTTAGAAATTAGTAATTAAAAAAATCTGAAATTATTTTCAGGTATACTCGTTGCTGTTGCCTGTTATAGCTGGAACTTCAGCATTTTCTTCAAAGCATGCATCCAGTTGATGTTGAATCTCAGGTAAGGACATCTCACAGAGATAGTGGTCTTAACTCATTAATTAATGGTCGTGACTCTTCAATTATTCGACTCACGCTAGGCTGAGAGACACCGCAGTCACTACCTACCGTCCACTCAAATGACCCTGATTGTATTTGACTTAAGAATATTAAAATCATCGTAGCTATAGGAACACACTACACTCAGTCCTGCCATCCACTGGTTCTTAGGGGTCAATTAACTCTTTCACACCCCAGCTGGGTAGACCACAATGTTGACAAACCTCACTTTCACTAATACACCCTATTAATTTTTTCGTATCGTTATTTTTCCGATAAAACTTCCAATCGGTAAGTAAAGCGGTATTGTCATGCAAGGGGTCAGGTATGATGCTTCGACTAACCACAGTGGTTGCCTTGACTCTTCCAATTACTAACTATATCTTTGTGACAATTTGTATTACGATATGTTTAACTTGTTAAAATTTACTTCACTACACTTAAGACTGATCTTAATGGTATTAAGTTTTTGCTTAAAAGTAGGATTAATTTTGTCTAAACTTTTTTCTCTGAATTAAGTTTAAAACCTAATTCAGTGGGGTTGGGAAACGAGCTTGGAAAATTAACTTTATGTTAGAATTTTCGACTTATTAGCTTAATCTTAAAATTTCAGTGGATGAGGTTTAGATGAAAATTAGCTTAACTCCCAACTAAACCAGGAACTGAATGGGGCTTCTTGAGATCAAGCAAAGCGTAGCCCTTAGGTTTGACACACCGCATCGTCATCGCCAGGAGCATTTTTGGGAAAACTTTTATCACAGCATCAAATCCATGCTATGCAATATAATATTTGCCTTTTGACACTAAATAATACTTTGATTTACTTCACATGTGAATCAAATACTAAAATTACAAAAACATTTGATATGTCATGATGTTGATGCCCAAGGCATAAGCTTGAGGCTTTATTACTTCGTTCCATTGCGGTTTGTTTAAATTGTTTTGGAACGGAACATTTTAGTCGCGTTTCTTAATGTACAAGTGAAATTTGAAAAGATAAAGTGGGGCGAAACCCAAAATAATAAACTAATTTCTGGTGTTCTGAGTGACTTCCATCTTTGCCCAAATTAATAACTTGACTCCGCAGCGTAATTGTTAAAGCGATTTATATATTTAGTGTCATAAACAAGTCAGACATATTTTATTCTAGTCGAGTAGAAAATTACTGTATTTTCTTATACAGTAAATATTGACGAATTGGTTTTGGGAATTGTAATAAGTTATCCCGCGGTTGGTAATTTAAGTAATTATTAATAAAAAAAGTTTTTTGAGTTTTTCTGTTTCAGCAGTGTCTCGCTCCAAGAATTTCTTCTCCCGCTCTCGCTCTCAAGAATTTCTTCCGTATCGCTCCGCGCTCGCTCTCGCTCCCAAGAATTTTTTTAGTATCGCTCTGCTCTCTCTCCGCTCTCGCTCCGATGTTTGCGGGAGCGGAGCGAGAGCGAATATCTCCGAGGTTTGCCTGGCAGAGTCTCTTGAAATGTAGTGAAAGTAGGCTAAATCCAATGCATAGAATTTTTAAAATTTATCCAAAAGAAATTAATTGATTGGGAGCTTAAATTAACATCTCTATTTTTAAATTATCTCTATTGACATTGAAACATTCGGTTCAAACAATTGTAAAGCATCACTGTACTCATGACGATTTCAATCGTTAAAAATATGATAGACACAATGAACCCCAACAATAAGATGATGAAAATCGGAAAAATATGACGAATCGAAAGTACCACTGTCGATTTACTGTATACTGGGCCAACAATTTTAGCGAGTGTGTTCATTCTATCTCCAATGAAAAGATTTTTTGAATAAATTTTCAGCCAATATTCAACTTCCTGATCACAGTACTGCAATATACCAGAATCACGTAGTCTAGAAACTAATCTAAACAATACATTCCCATAAGGCAAACTCCTTTTCATAGTCCAGAAAAGTTTTGTGTTGTAAAAATCTGCTGATACTTTATGTGGCACTTTGTCGGAAAAAGATTTGGAAATCCTTACTATGTCACTACGATCTGCAACGAGAACGGCGGAAGGTTCTTCAATAAATCTCTGTACAGTTATATCAAAATTTCTTCCTCCTTCATAACAAATAATTTTCTTTAGTCTTTTCAAAGTGTTTAGCTTGCCTGGTTTCTGAAACTGTGAATTCGTATCTACCATTATAAAGTTTAACTGGGTGTACATGCAATTCGGTATTCTGGCATCTAGACGTTGGAATTTCAGGTTTGATATAGCAAAAATTCTGAGCTTTGAATCAAGTACTTCATCTAAACTTTCGAAATGTAGAGTGTCATATGGCTTAGTCAAAAATTTCATAAAATTGCCTTTGTACGCTTCATTTGTAATTAGCACAAAAAATAGTACCAGTGACAAAAATATTTTTGATCTGATGGTAGAGAACTTTCTTGTGGAGATGGCTTGTGTACAGATGGCTCTGTATAGAATCCAGTAAGTTGTATGCATCCTTTTTTCAAAACCTACAACATATAGCATAACTGGAATAGCAAAAAATAAACATATTGTAATTGAGAGCCACTGAAGTCCAATCGGTGCTACCAATGCACGCCATGGATTCATAATAGATGGCGAGATATAAAGAAATGCTGCGCCGAAATCCGTTGTATAAGCCAACGGTTTGTATTGGAGTGAATAGGAAATCGGTTTATCAGTTTCTACAATGACTCCAACGCTTACTGCTACACCAATCTTTATTCTGTCTCCAGCATGACTGCTAAAAAGTGACAAATTTGTTTTTTCCCTCATATATTTGAAAGCATAAAGGCTACTGTCGACAAGAACAATAGGGTAATATGCTTCCAATGGTCTTCCTGGGTAGTCAATGAATTCGTCGAAAAACCTATTTGTCATACTACCAACAGAAACATGTATTTTATGTTCACTTCTGCAAGTGTATCTTCCGAAATTCGTTTTATTTATATTTTCCCAAACAGATTGTGTCAGAGGATTTAACTCATCATCAAAAATGTATTCAGCAGCACCAGGAGATATTAGAATTGCTTGTCTTATACCATCTATTTGCTTCAGCTCTGGAAATATATGAAATGATTTTCTTTCATCTTCGTCATACTTCAATATTGGTTTCGGAAGGTCATGTTCGTCAGATGTGTGTAATGTGATCATGACAACGACATCCTCGTAGATGTTAATATTTGATGAATATATTATATAATCTGGTTCAGGCGGAAACATTAAGCTAGCGTACCACGGATTTTTGCCACGATAGGATACAAGCATATTCAATTTTTGCATTATACTATACTTTCTATTCTCTGCTCTATATGACGCGATGACGGGTTTCGCTACTTTTCCAATTAGCAGATACCCCTCTATTGTCACATCCAAATTGTTTACAGTTTCCAGCCAATGAAGGACACAAACACAGAAAGCGTTCGCAAGTTGAAAATCATTTTCTAAGAAATGAAGACTAACGGCTACATTTCTTACAATCTACGAATTATCTAGGAAATGGCGGAAAGTTGTAAATTCTTCTGCACAATTGTGGAAACTTTGAGCGTTACTAGAAATGACCTTCAGAAAACCAAGTGCTGAGATTATATCTAGAATCATCTTTAACTTAATTAAGAATTTTCGACTGAGTATAACAAAAATGAAGTTACAGTCTTTATGTGGTTTGTATCTACTTCACACAGCTGCAAATTTAAACTATTTTATATGTTTTATTTGAATGAGAAAAACGTCCACAAGTGTTCATGCAACCATGTTGGATGTATATGAATTAATGATGATTCAACTTTTTAAGAACGATGCCACGGAACCAATTTCCCCCTTTAATTTGTATCATTATATTGATGGTTGGTAACAAATATTTGTTTTTGTCAGCATGTGTTTGTGTTGATACGGTCGCTGTGTAAGGTTTTGCAACCATAGATGGCTAACCAAACTACCTACAAGTATCAGGTTTTCCTGTTTTCACACATCATTCAAGTAAATCGTAGTATTTCTGCTTCAACTGGTCCTGCCTTTCCAAACAATTATTACTGGTTGTGCTTATATTCCAAGCATAAATATAGCCATGGCTTATTCAGTCTGGGTGTCAATACAGAGTATTCATAGCAAATGTTATGAACGTGTAAACACGGAAGATGTGCAATGAGTTTACATTCAAGCAATATATTTATCTTATATTCCCCGACTTAAAAANCGTGTAAACACGGAAGATGTGCAATGAGTTTACATTCAAGCAATATATTTATCTTATATTCCCCGACTTAAAAATTAGATATGGATTGAATTCAACGTTTTTTACAATCGTCTTTTTACAATTATGGCAGAATATTGTTTCTNCGTGTAAACACGGAAGATGTGCAATGAGTTTACATTCAAGCAATATATTTATCTTATATTCCCCGACTTAAAAAATTAGATATGGATTGAATTCAACGTTTTTTACAATCGTCTTTTTACAATTATGGCAGAATATTGTTTCTAACACACTAGAAAGGCGCAACCGCGAAAGAAATGTTGTGACAATAACAGTCCTCCTTTCTAAAGTGTTAGGAAGAAAGGCTTGTTTAGAAATTTTGTTTATAATGCGTTGTAATGCAGAAGTGGAATAAAAAAAAATCACACTCTAAGAACTCTTACTTTTTGTCCCTCCCAGTATTCGAACTTAAGACTTTCTGAAGAATTGAGATTTAATATCAATCGCGCTATCCACTTGACCATCCTGGCTTGCTTGAGACTGGAAGGAAATTATTGAAAACCAGTATCAAGTTTCTACATTTTTTTAAATTCAAGCTATAGTATTATGTTAGCTAAACCTCAGTTGTCAATATTTATTGAAAACACTCAAATTAAGGCCAACAATATTAAATACTACATTTACTTATTAATTTTCGTCATTAAANATTTATTGAAAACACTCAAATTAAGGCCAACAATATTAAATACTACATTTACTTATTAATTTTCGTCATTAAATAATGAGACTTGATCAGCTGCAGTATTTGCATTTTTTGTGATTTCAGAAATCAAACATTCCAAACTTTTCTTTAAATCCTTAACTATAAAATAACTCTTCTCAATTGTTTACTGTACAAAAATTTGTTCAATTAGTAAAACTGTGAAACTAAAATAAATAAAGAATGTTAATAAATATATAGAAGCAGAGATTCCCACTTGATTCAAGTGTCATTTTCCCCACTTTGAGAAAGAACGATGGAATTATAATTTTGTGGCTACATCAAAACAAAGAGACAAAAATTCTACTTTAGCTATCGCAATTTAAATACAATTCTTGGTTTTAATTTTACATAACATAAAAATAAAACGACGTCAGTATATTCGGAATCCAAATCTCAATGTTCCTTATCGAACAGCTCACCGTCATAACTTATGTTATTCTTAATTAAAATTATTATTTCGAATAATTTTAATTCTTGGATACGTATTCAAACACAGATTTTAATTAGATTAGCTACAGCTACTTGAAGGTCATAAACTTCTTCCTTCCAAATGACACAGTTATCCCTGGAAATTATTTTCTATTATTTGATTTAAAATCGCAAATCGAAACATTTCTCAGAAATCCAATTCTAGCCTCACAAATTCAATCAAGATTGGAAAAAAGAAATTTCAGAAATTTTACAGAATCCTACAATTATATAATGACAGGAAATTTGTACAATAAGTTGGAGCTTAAGGATACTGATTTAAGTTGTACTTTTAATACAGTTGGCATCCCTGTTTCGTCAAAATGGTGAATTGGATCGCCAATAATAAGTCACTACAACGTAAAATATTCTTTCCACTTTGTACCACCGATTCTCCAGCTCAATCCCAATGTCGAGGCACCACACAATTTCATACAAAGTTTCATTTTCCTTCAGTCGCTCAGTTAGAACTCTGCATGAAGTAAAGTTCTGGAAAGCTTCAGTGACGAACTTGGACCTTCATTTGTCCTATTGTTATGGAAGAAATTCTAAATCCCACATTTTATCCCATTTCTCTAAATTTGTCATAGCAATCATGATTCTTTGTAACAAATCTATTTCACTTACAGACAAAACTGTTGCGAATAATCTTGTTAGATTTTGTAAATAATGTTGAAAGTTTGTACGGTAAAAAATTTTGGCTTTATAATAATCATTCTCTGTTACATGCGTCATCTTGTGTCCAAAATTGAGGTATTTTGTTTGAATAGTCATCTTTTCAATTCGAAAATTTTAAAGGAATTTTATTAAATCAATTTAAAGGAAATATTTTTGTCGACAGACAGTTCGAACAACATTAATGATTTCTTCAATTTATCTAACTTTTCTAACAAAATTAATCACAGTTCTGCAAATAAATGTGTTTCATCTTTAATTCAAAATTTAAAGCATCACCATAATCAAGTAACAATATTAGATTACTTTATATTATTCGGAAAACCAAAAATATATTTTTTCATCCTCTAAAGAACAAAAGATTTTNAGATTACTTTATATTATTCGGAAAACCAAAAATATATTTTTTCATCCTCTAAAGAACAAAAGATTTTGGAACAAAAAGGTTTCTTTTGTCAAACTGTGAAATGCTTCAAGCGGTGCTTTTCTAATTCTGCGTTTTATACTACCCAAACTCAACGAAATAATTAGAGATGTGACAACTTAGTAGAGGTGAATGGTGATTTTTTTGAAATTATGAAAATATTTATAGTAAATAACATTCCAGTATGTTTTGCACTGAAATTACACATTTCGAATATCGAATTAAGCAAGTTTTACTTTAAGGTTATTCGCAATTCAAAGGAATTTGTTGTTTTAAAATTATGCAATCTGAATTCAAAAGTTCATTGTTTGTAAACAAAATTCGAATACTTCTCACTTAAACACTGAAGAATTCGAGTGAAATGAATTTCAAATAAAATTTTGTGTAGATTATTTTAATATAATTGTTTGTTTCTACTTCACTAGAAACAAAATCTGTAGAGTACTTTTAAAACTTTGTGCCTAGTCACACATTCTTTCTAATCGATTGTGAAGAGGCGATTGAGTTTAATAACTTTTATTCACCCAATTTCAAATTTGAAACAAATGAGTAGACAAGTCCATAATTAGAAAGGATTTGTATACAAATTTTTAACTCGGGTCCTTTCAATGATTTGGCTCAGAAACCTTGTTCGAGAGCGCTACGAATACTTGTTCAGGTTGTCACAGGTCACAGCACTTTCGCAGCGTTTGTACCAAAGCTGAGAGATAATTTCAGATGCACTCTGCCTCCTTTGCGGGAGGGAAGAGGAAAGTAGGAATCACTTTCTTTGTAGCTGTTAGCCTTTTAGGTAGGATAGGTAATTGTACCTAGTGGAATTAGCACCTAGTTACATAATTATACAAATTAGATGCCCTTGTTTCATTTGAGTAGCACTAGTTTTGAACAAGAAAAACTAAAATTCGATCTCAAATCAGAAACATAGAAACGAGTAGAGCTGCAAATGAAAAGCTTCTTTATGATATCGAGATATAATAATAATTAATAATTCTCGTGTTAGCAGCTAGTAATGAAATTATGCAAAATAGATGCTCCGTTTTTGTCTTAATAACAACAGTTTCCAATAAGTAAACCAAAAAATCAACCTCAAATTTCCAAACGTAAGCGCAGTCTTTATGGTTAAATGAAAATCGATTTTTTGGTGTAAATTTTTAGAGCATAGATTTGACGATTGCATACGGATTATAGATATTTGCTTGTTAATATGGTATATCAAAAAAGAGTTAGATACAGTCATGCTTTCATAAGTCGTAATAACAAAGAACTGCAGCCCGTGTATGAAAATGGCTCAAATATTTTAAATATCTTATATTACATAGTCCAACGCAACGAACAGCTAATGCAACATGGACGCATAAGGAAGCAGCATTGGCGTGCAAACGGACGCAAAAACATGACGATGTTATTCTCCTCCAGCTACTCTGTTCGCGGTTAAAAATTGATCGACAGGAATGGGGTTTTCATTACGGGATAGCACATGCATTAAGCTATATTACCTCCGCTGTCTAGGAGAGGAACAATGGACGTTTCCATGATCATTAGACGATTATATACGCAGTGCACATTGTATAAACGCATTATATTTTGACTTCTTCTCAAAGGTACACGACACCAACTGTATAGTTCGCTGTATACGCTGTGGGGGATTTGAGCATAAGACTCAATCTCCACTACTGTACTCATAAATGAGACAGTAGACTTCTTACCTGGCAATGAATGACCAGGAAGGAGAGTTCGGAGTTGTATTGAGTTTGAGAACAGGATTGCCCAACTAGGCTCTGTAGCACAAATGGTTAGTGCGTTGGGTC
>NIPM01000044.1:209282-225649 GCA_002738285.1 Holacanthella duospinosa | reverse complement strand
GGTCAGCCCCGCCACAACGCGCACATTGCGCGCTAGCAGTGGACGTTGAGATGCGCTTTAAGCATAGTACTTAAGCAATGGAAGTTCACATGATCAATAAATGATCATATAGGAAGGGCTCGTTGCACATGATTAATATACGTTCGCGCAAGACCTTTTCATGTACAGTAAACATTGTATGTAGGTTGTCATCATTTACATCAAACTTGATGCTGATACACGTAGTGCGCGTTGTAGGTGCTGATTATACTTGCGATGAAGACATTTGCATCTGCAGTAAACATCTGTGCACAATTGATAACACGTGCGCATTGCAAATTAACAGCGCAATAAGAATTGTACGTGGACAGTTGACGTCTAGATGCGTAGTAAGCATTGCACATTCGCAGTGTAACTTTATGGAATTTAATTTTAATTAAATTTATGAATTTGAAAGTTAATTTTCTGTTATTCGAGCCAGTCGTTTAAACATGGAGTGTATTTTTTGCAAATAAGTTTCATGCTGATTAGTGATAGTATTAAAAATTTTCTCCCATTTTCTTTATTGTATTTAACATAACAGATGTAAACTAATGATTTACAAACAACGCGTTAGAATTTGCGCTCCGTTTATTCAAGTCAGAGGTTTCAAAACCGTTTATAATAGCTAGCTTCAATTATGAGAAACATTTCTATTCTACCCGGATATTAATTTAATCGTTATCTACTATCTGAGTAAATAATCTATGAAAAGTTTGTAATAGTGTGAAAATACATTCAAATATTGATTTCTGCCCACGAATTTTAGTATAGTTAAATGGATACCCAAACGTTCCTTTGAAACAAAGGGACGTACGAGAAAGGATTTGTTATATGAGTTGAAGTAAAAGCAATTACGTCAAAACCCATAGTATCGGTGAACCTATATTAGCCGTTGCGATATGTTAAGACGTGGAGCTGCCTATATAAGCCTAGAGATACGTTGAGCCATGAATAAATCCGTAGATGCGTATCCGCGTACACCTATGAAGAGGGTAATTAAATCACACGTAGACATACTTTTCGTTCGAATAAGAAAGTAAACTTTCCTCAAAATAGTTTCAGAAAAATATTTTAAATTTACAAATTTTAGATTCGTGCACTTTAATTTGTTGAAAATTTACAAAAAATCGTTTCAAATTACTAAAAAAAATAAGAACCTAAACAATACGTGTAAAAATTAACAAAATATACTAATTTTGTTAATTTTTTCAAATGTTTATTCAATAATCATTGCAATGATTTTATAGTTTCATTTAATGATCATAGTTTTCTTCCGTTTCAGTCATATTTAGCTAAGTTTTTTCCACATGCAGAATTTAGTCTAATAATTATACTGATTTTTATAAATTTAAATAAATTTCAAATAGAATTGAAATTTATTGACCTCTTTCGGTCAAATTGTAGTACATTTTAGAACATATAGTACGCAACAAGTCTTAATTTGTTAATCAAATTAATTGAAATTTTGCTACAAAGCACAGCTATTAAAATTCTGAATCTAAATAGAGCAAGGTAAATTATATGTGTCCAGTTTGGTTTCTTCTACTGACAAGCATCCATTGTCGTTTAGTTTTAGCTCTTATTTCTTTTCGTCAAAGCTCAAACAATTGAAATCAATTGTCTCAGAATAGGTTTTATTTGTTCCAACGGTCGTCATCAATCTAACAATTAAGTTTTTGCTAGATTTAGTTTTTGAGATATTTTTCAAGGCAAGTATTCATCCAGTTGTAAATTTTAGTAGGAGAAAAGCAACGTCCTTTGATTTTATCATTCCATTTGATTAGTGTTAAAGGCAGTGTTCCCATGAATGAAATGATTTCAAAAATAGATATGTTAAGTAAGCTGATATAGTTGCCTGAATACGCAATCCAATTATTGTCCTTCTGATGACATTTTATTGATAAAAACAACGGAACATTTTAATAGATTTCTTAATGACAAAGATTAATTGCTGCCATACATCATCTGTAAAATGGTAACTAACTCACATCGGTAAGAATGATTTCGTGGTTGGTATCATATGCTAAAGCAAATTGAATTGAATGATACAAAATTGAAATGGTTTTATTAGAAATTAAATCTTTAATGCTTTTGTTCATTCGGACTTCAATTGAGTCAAACTAACGTACTTTGTATTGCAAAATTTTCGTTTTGCAACCAACAATTAAAGCTAGTAATATCCGTTAAAATATTTCGCTGAATACTTTGATAAAGTGATACGGTGAGGGATTGCGTGGTGGATTAAAGAGTAAGGGAGGATATTACTTACGTTTCTAGGCGAGAAAGTCTAATAATTACTCTTTCTAGTTTAGCACTCACTATTTAGTCTGGAATCTGATCCGTTCTAAACGTTATGTCCAGTTTCCGCAGACCTCTCTCCCCCAATGGGGTTGGAGACCTAAGAAAAATGGGGATTTGGGGGAATAGTGAGGCTGGGAGTATTGGGAGTTGGGGTGAAATGACGTGCTATCATTGGGAAACGTGAAACTTTGATAAGCGCAAAAACAGTGGCTACTCCTTTTTTCAAATTGAATAACAAAAAAATTTACTCTTTGCTTTTGCTACTTCCAATTCAATTTCTAATTCAAATTTGTATTTGGCAGACTTTGAATTCACGAACTCCCAATACTCCCACTTTTTCCAATAACCCCACTTAATCCCATTTCTCCCGGGGGAAATGGGAGATTAACGAAAAATTGGGGATTTAGCGAACACTGGTTATGACCATAACACAAAACTGACCTTTTGAGTTGTTTCATTGCAGATATTGTTTTTATAGAACAATTACAATATTTTATGAAGCAATTACTGTTACGCCCAATGCATGCATTCCGTTTCGCTGACTTTCTACGAAGAATTCTTAGGAGAAAGCACAGAGAATTAATTTATGCTTCCACTTTGCGTTTTGATTGCGTTGTCTTTGCGTTATCAGATGATTTTTTAAAGAGATTCTTTTTGCAAATAATCAATATATACTTTTTCTTTTCATCGTCTTTCTGCTCTTGTACCGTTTCGATTAAAAATTGAACCGGTTCTACTTCTCGAAGCAAAACAGACAGCAAAAGTGGAGAATTTAACCAAGTTTGCATTTGTAATTTTTTGAAAGTTTGAACGAAGAACGAATGCAGAAAGTATACATTCATCTCAAACAATGAAGTAACGCAAAGAATACGCTGCGGCAACGTAAAAGGCATAAAGTCAAAAAGCATACATCGGACGTTACTGCTTGACGAAGGATCTACAATTATTTTGGTTTACTGTTTTCAAGATTCTAAATTTTATACAGTTATACCTGTGTAGTTTGTCAGATTCCCCCCACTCTTCACACTTCTGAGATATTTTCATTATTTCCATATTTGTAGTTCTAGTTAGAGATGATTAGAGTTGTAGTTAAATATTTGCAGTTCCAAATAGTTGGTGCGCATTCTATGGTTTGCGTGAAGCACGATTTGTTTGAAAACATGTAATTATGTAAAAACAGAAAGGAAATAATTTTACTTCGGAAACTCCTGCAAATTGGATTCCGAACAATATTGCCCGAATTAGTAATTAAATTAATGCCAGGGTGCAGCTGAAAACTATAATCTCGTAGGAGCCTTTTCTAATGAAAAATGTAATGAAACCATGGTTAATCGGGAATTCGGACTATAAAAAACATTTTATTTTTCCTTTTTAAGTGTAATGAGGAACGCTCATTTTTGTAGGCAAAACTGTGCAATACAGATACTGTGCAATATGAAGTAAGACACATGTAAATATATTCAATAAATAAAAAAAACAAAAAATGTTGAGACTACTGAAACGGGACATCAGTTTAAAAAAAGTTTAAAGTTTCCCTTTTACCAGATCAATCAGTGAACTGTGTCACCCATGCAAACAATTACTACTGTTCACACTTAGGTTGACAGGAAAAAAGGCATAGTAAAAATCAATTATAAAGAAAATTAGGTGGATAGTCGTGATTTAATAGATTGAAGTGCAGATGAGTAAAAATGAGTGTTGAAGCATGCAACAAATATGTACACTCCATATCACTTGCGAAGAGGCCGATTTTGAGGGCCATGACTAAAATGCTGACAAAATGCTGACCAATGGCTGACCAATGTTATCCATTATTTGTAACTTGATCAGCCTTTTCTCGGTCAGCATTTTGTTGGTAAGCATTTTAGTCATATCCCTCAAAATCGGCCTCTTCGCAAGTGATATGGAGTGTATCTTTACAATGGAATTTGAGACCTCATGAGGAATATCAGAAATAAAATAATATTTATATAATTATATGAGGACCTCCCTCTAATAAGGAGGTATCTCCATTAATTTTTTTTTGCTGTTGTTAGTCAACAAATTAAAACAAACTATAAACAAAGTATAAACAAAATATAAGAATTAGTAAAATGAAAATAGCAAATATTCTTATCTTTTGTTTTGTGACTTTCTTCACTTACCGTCCGAGATATTGCTCACGGTCAATTATCTTGAGCCATGGCAAAAATAAATACAGGACAAGAAATACAACATCATGATCTACTTTGTGAAAATAAGCGAGAAAAAGCTTCCAAAGAACACCGAAAATGTCCAGGAAATTAAAACTTTTGGCTTAATTTCAATTTTTGAATATTGGTTTTGCTAATCAGTTTTAAGTAAAATGTCAAGGCAACGATCACTTTTACAGGCTTTTGCCGTAACCATGCAGTTTCAATTTTAAGAAAAATAAAGTGGATGGAGATACCTCCTTATTAGAGGGAGGCCCTCATATGTATCAATATATTGCACAATATTGCAAAATTTGTGAAAATTTCACTATAATAACTAACACACAACCCACAATAATAATAACTAAAAAAATTAATAATGTTGTCGCATTGTATATCAATTAAGTTTAATTAAAATGTACAAGACGGAATACGGAAAAACCCAATCGGGGAAAGGCAGGAAAAAAAAGTTACTTTAAAGTAAGCATCAATTGACATAACTGTGGTGTCTACACACTTAAGTTACTTGACGTTAGCAGCCGTAGATTAGTAACTAATTTTTCTGATGTCCTTGCGTTGTAGATATTTAGATTGATACCTAGTGTTATTACTAATCGTTGGAAGATTTATTTTCAAACGTAGACCAAACCTCATGTTAGTACGATAATAAATTAGTATTTTATTCACCCACAGGTTAACGAAAAATTTAGTAACTCTTCTACCGAAAGTGATTTCTTGGTACTGTAAAAGTAAAAATGACATGAGATTTACTTTCAATACAAAGGGTATTAAAGTTTAGTTAACCATGAATGAATAATAGAAAACCTCAAAACGGATTAATATCAGCGGTGAACCAATGATGAATAGCAAAGATTTGTGCACCAAAATCTATGCATGTTTAAAAATATAGAGATGAAAATTATTGCTACAAGATAGAAACGAATTACATACAAACAAAAGGATTACACAAACACTTTCAGATCCATTTATGCAAATCCAGGTATAGGTACATATTAGAGCAACAAACTAAATTGGTTTCGGTTTTTCTTCTCTGAATCCTAAATAAAGTCACATCCAGGACTCTGCGAATTTATTCGAAGACTATCATTTCAAATGTACTAAAATTCTTCAAAATATAACATGATTTGAGGGAAAAAGAGTCCCCTCTCGTCGTCCTCACGATCCCGTTCCTGGGTTGCTATGTCCCTTATCAAGAGACAACAGCACCCCACAACAAGAAGAAACCTTCACCCCTTTCCTATTCTCTAACTAAAGTAAAAACTCCCTCCCTAGGTTAAGATTTTATATATACAGAGTGAGTGAATAAGGGCTACCTAGAGATCCTCACTCCACCGGACCTTTATCTGTCACCCACCATAAATCGGCATCAGAAATTTATTTATTTCTTAACTAAATCTAGCAGCAACTACTTAATAGATCATTTGTTCAAAGTGACCACCGTCCATGTCTAGACAATGATTAATTCGTTCATAAAAACCGCGTCGGACATTTTCTAGCATTTGTGGGTTTTCATTTACGGTGGCAACAAAGGTTTCAATCCTATTCTTGAGCTAGTGTTCCGCATGGCTATGGCTCAATGGCTCTGGCTCTGGCTCTGGCTCGAGCTGTCTCACAAAAATTTCTGAGCCAGAGCCAGTTCATGGCTCTGGCTCATGTAGTAATTTTGAACCAGAGCCATGGCTCATGAGCCAGCTCAACGAAACTTGTGAGCCATGGCTCAATGGCTCAACTTTTCGCCTAAATTCTTCCACTTTTCCTCTAATTTTTCATTTTTTTTCTTCCAAATCATCACTTTTTTTTTAATTTTTGGAATTTTTGGTCACTGAAAGTCAATTTGCCTTTAGCCAGTTCATAATTATAATTTGTGTTGGCTTATTCTCAATAGGTCATTCTCACTTTTAGCAAAATGTGCATATTAACGGAGAAATTTTTTTTTTATGTTGAGCCATGACTCTGGCTCATGAGCCAGCTCAACAAACGTGCGGAGCCAGACTCATGGCTCATGAGCTGGGTCACCGCTCGGGTAAGCCATGAGCCATTGGCCATTGACTCTGGCTTACGCCAAAATCTGAGCCATGAGGAACACTATCTTGAGCCGCTCTATGTTTACTGGGCGAGGTGAGTTGAAAACGATGCTTTACAAATAGCCCCTAAAGATCTGGGTACCGCTAGCGATATTTGATCAAAATCAGTCGAAGGATAGGCGGTACTCCCATTTAGTTAAAACAAGGACAACAAAATAAAAACAATAATTCTTTGATATTTTATATGTTTTCTAAAACTTTCGACCAAATGATTCTTTGGTTTAAATGTAACAACATGTGATGTTATAAAATAAACAAAATTCTGGCGCCGATTTATGGTGGGTGACACAGAGAAAGGTCCGGTGGAGTGAGGTAGCCCTTATTCACTCACTCTGTATAAATATATTATGTATAGAATATAGATAGCGTCTCTTTTAGACGCTCACTTCCATTTTGGATCTAGAGAAGAATAATAAAAAATATTATCCCTCAAAGTTTATCAATTATTTTGATTACTTTTATTTAATTTAAAAGTAAAATATTAATTAAAAATATTATTTTATTAATTGATGATCTTTGATGAATCGGAAACCTTACTCCACAGGACCATCAAGAACCATCTAAAGACCCTCGAAGGACCCAAATAGGACCCCATCCTCAACACCTTGTAAACATTTTCGCGGCACTTATATTATTGAATGTAGTTTTTAATGGTAGGATATGTAAAGCACATAGTTTACAATATTGTGCAATAGAATATCCATCTTTTCAGCATTTAAAAAAAAATTTCTACATTGTAGAAAACGTTCTTAGAAAACGATTTTCAAGCTGCATCTAATTTTTGTGTGTGTGTTCTTCATTGGTTTCAAAGTGTGAAACATTTAACGGTGAGAATAAAAGGGTATCGGCTTATTGGAAAAGTTGCACAGTCTGTTGCTAATGAGTTTACTGTGTAAAGGAAAAAAATTTGGGCTGATGCAAAAATTTAATGTGCTTGTTTCATATTGCGGTACTAACCCATGGTATGCAAACTTAATGTTTCCGATTAAAACAAGCGATAGAATTGTCAATATATACGAAGACATTATTCTCATGGTCACACTCCACCCGTCAGAGAATCAGGAGTTGCCAAAACCAATTCTGACGCATGAGAAAGGAAAATACGAAGCCCTTAATCCTGAGCTGAATCAACTTAATAGTATCAGAAAAGCTATTCTAATATTCCCAAGACATGCACTACTCATATTTGACAATATGATTGATTTATTGACACGATCTGCTTGGGAAAATACAAATAATATGAATTTTGGACGATACACATGTAGAATTGAACATGGTCGCCAATTTTTCCCTGGCAACGTGACAAACAGATTTTTTGATAAATGGATGGACTATCCAGGAAGACCATCGGAAAAGCGACACCCTAGAGTATTTGTCGACAGTGGTTTATATGCTCTAAAGTATTTTAGAGACAAAACAAACCTATCCCTTTGGAGTTCTCATGCTGGATACGAAATTAAGTTTCGTACAAACGTACATCTTTGGGTCAACATAGCCATTGATGGTTCTTATCTAATAGAAAACAGCGTGTTGCCTTATTCAACGGTTTTCGGAGCGCCATATCTTTATGTAACACCATCTACTATAAACCCATGGCGTGCTTTAGTTGCTCCAGTTGGAGTTCAGTGGTTATTAATAACTTTGGGTTTATTTTTAGTTGTTCCAATTGCACTGTCTGCCGTACGATACGAAAAGGATATGACTCTGACTTCCTGGATTCTATACAAAGCTCTATGTACGCAAGGAAACGATTTTACACAATTTTCAACTAATAAGATCTAAAAAATTTTTGTCAATGATTTTGCTTTATGTACTAATTACGAATGAAGCATACAAAGGCAACTTCATCAAATATTTGAGTAAGCCATACGATACTCTACATTATGTTAACTTAGACGTAGTACTTGACTTGGGGGGAACAGTTTTTACCATATGCAACATTAACCATATGCATATAGATGATAGAATACCGAATTGCATTTATACGCATTTAAATTTTATTTTACAAGATATTAATTCACAGTTTCAGGAAATAAATAGAGTAGGCACTTTGAGAAGGCTTAAGAAAAAGAGTGCCACATAAGGTATTGTAAAACCAACAGTAAGATAGACCTCAAAATAGTGAGACCACAGTGCCGTATCCTACTTAAAGTGTCGCCAACGGAACACACCTTTTCCCAGTGCCTCATAATTGATATAACAGTTAAAATTTACAAAATATTTCTATTGAACAAATTCAACGTAATAACTTTAATTTCAGTGAAAAATAAATGGTCTTTACACTAAGTTTATCTGAATTATTACCTTGGTTATAAAAATTTTTTAACCTGAACCAATCTTGCCCACAGAAAAACACAGTTAGTCGTTAGTTGACATATTTTAGCAGGATTGATGAGAAATTGTTGGTTGAGAGAATGAACTCAACCCCAGAACCCTAACACAATTAATTTTAGAATCTTTTTTCACGAACTGATGAAAAGCTGAACGGAAACTACCCTTCCAGTTCCAAAAACAAAATTTGACTGAAACTGAAGTGCATAAACTAAAACTCACTCAAAGGTCCCATCAATATAGGCCGCAGAAATGGGCAAAAAGAATAAAAAGTAATTGCAGTGAATAGTCTCATTATGATATTGAATTAGTCAAACAACAATCCGTTGGAAATAATATCTATTGTTTACGGTCAACTAGAATTTTGCGAAAAAATTTCTAAAATAACTAGAACTTTGCAGTTGTACTTTGCAGTTGCAATTGAAATTTTTTTAAAGGTAATTGAATTAGGTAAAATTAGGTTAGATATGAATTACAAATCTGGTAAGCCCTATTGATGCTGAAGATAAAATTTCCAAAAAAAAAAATAAATAAATAAAATTTTGTGAATCTTTGAAAGTTGATTATATTTTTTTCATAGATTTGTTGCAAATGTCGAATAAATTCATGCAAAACTAGCAAATTCGAAGCATAATTCTAGCGGAGAGCCAATAATTGACTTCATATCCTCAGCCTACACAAATTTTTCCGATGGATTGGCGATCCACTTTACCGCATTTCGGGATGAAACATTTCGCTGCAATTATTCCTTATTTTATTATGCCCATATATGCAACTGATTTTGATGAAGACTTTGAGTGAGTTTTGGTCGATACACTCCAATTGTAAAAAATCAAATTCACAGAATTGAATAATTTGTAGCGGTTGCAGAGGAGATAGTCGGGAAACAAAGGACAATCGATACTTAAGGTATTTAGGGTATATTTAGTACGTATTTTTTAAACTGCTGAAGTTAAAAAAACAAATTTTATACTACTGCAGAGTCCGGCGCTAAAACTAGAGTGAAACGGACCTGAGAAAAACACTTTCTCTTTCTCTCCTGCCATTTTGAGGTGTATCTCATTGTTGGTTTTACAATATCACCTGATTTTTACAGAACCAATCTTTACTGGACTATGCAAACGCATTTACCTTATGGAAGTGAATTGTTCCAATTAGTTTCTAAATTGAGAGATTCTGGCATATTGAAATACTGTGATGAAGAATTTGAGTATTGGCTGAATATTTATACAAAAAATCTTTCAAACGGACATGAAATGAACTCACTTGCCCAAATGCTTGAAAAAGTATACATTACTGGGACGGTTGTGCTTTCACTCTTTCATATATATAGTAAACCACGGATAAGCCGGATTTCAAGGGACCGGAAAATATGATTCGTGGTAACCGAGGTTCGGCTTAAGCGTAAGCCGAACATACAACTTGGGGAATAATTTGTTCGTCTTAGCCGAGGTAGTTTTAATTTACCATTACTTTATAATAGTTAAGATGTTGTGGAGACTAAAAATGACTAAAAATATATCATTGGTTCATTTATCAAAATTCAAAATTTTTAGGTATTCTAAAACCTATAGTCGTCTTGCATATCAACTGAATAGGAAGTGACACAATAGTTACAATTATGAACTATTCTGAAAACTTTTGGGAGTTTTTCAATGCTATGTCATCTAGAAGCAAGGCTACCAGTTCAGCAATATCTGTTCATTATTCAGGATGAGTGGAAAACAAAATATAATGGAACGGTGCTGTTAATCGAGTGATCAGTAATCTGATTGCATATTTTTGTAACCAAACCTGCTCTGAAATATATAGTTACAGTTATAGTATTTTTTATGCGACGTCAACTGTAAGATTATTTTTATAAATTATTATTAAATAATTTATGTAATTGTTGACTTACCTTTGTCCTTTATTTCACTTCCTTTGTGTTGTTACTAATAATGGAAATTAGTAGGCTTAGATTTATTTTATTAAAAATTTTTTTTTTGTTTTATTATTACAATAGTGTAATAATAGATTTTATTCACGAGGCATGGTTACTATAATAAGGATCCTTATATTAAACGCGGCATTAATGCCGCGTTTAGAGTATCACTGTGATAACTCCATTCACGGCGTGACGTGAAAGTGAAAGTGAATCACGGTCTTTGATTTTCCAGCTTTCAAATTTATAGTGTCACTGCGATCACTTCTTCATCACTTCACTATCAAAACTTGAATCACTTTGCGCAACAAGTCATTTACAGTTTGACTTTTGTCATACTATCAATTCGCGGAAATTTTTAAAAGTGAATAATCTTTTGTTGATTTTCCAGCCAATTCAGTGTCATCAACAAAATTTATTAAACATGAATCTGACAAAAAAGTTAGTTATAAAATTAGTTCTGCTAAATCGAATACGAAAACGACGAAAGAAAACATTAGAAGACAGTATATACGTACATTGTTTTTGAAACGTTGCTTGTATGGTGAATTGGGCTTTGTTCGAGATCTTAGAAGTGATGGTTTCTACCACCACCGCTATTTCCGGTAAATCAATGTTCATTTAGTTAATTTCTACTTAGGAAGGATAAAGTCAATTTTAATGCGATATTGAACAAAGTGGGACCGCATATTACGCATAACTTGAACCATGCTTATCCGATTAGTGCATTGGAGCGTGTTTCTGTGACTATAAGGTGTGCCATAATTTTAGCATTTTTGCTTTCAAAAATTCTAAATTAAATATTATTTAGGTACTTGGCAACAATTAACTCACAAATCTCTTTGAGTATGAATTATCGAATTTCGCCGTCTTCTGTATCAAATATACTTCGAAAGACCATGACAGCCATCTGCCAACAATTTAAAAATCATCTCAGCCCTCCTAATGAAACTGAATGGAAAAGAAACGCTGAAGTATTTGCAAAACAGTGCAACTTCCCTAATGCCTGCGGGGCGATTGATGGGAAGCATGTCCGCAGAAGAGCTCCAAGTAATTCAGGCTCAAAGTCATTCAACTACAAAGGTTATTTTTCCACAGTTCTATTGGCTGTCGTTGATCCATCATACTGTTTCTCACTTGTTGACATCGGTAGCGAAGGGTCAAGTTCAGATTCAGGAATCCTAATGCGTTCGAAGATAGGGCGACTATTAGAAAAGGGAGAATTGGGTTTGCCAACACCACGTCAAATAACAATAAATGGCCCTGCTTTACCTCACGTGATTTTGGGTGACGACGGATTTCCTCTTAAGCGAAACCTACTACGACCCTTTCCAGGAAAATCTCTAGCAGAACCTGAAAGAACTTTCAATTATCGTTTGTCAAGAGCAAGAATGGTTTCGAAAAACGCTTTCGGAATATTATGCGCACGTTGGCGCATATTTCACACATCAATAGACGCTGATAAACAACTAGTAAACTTAATTATAAGAACGTGTGTAATTCTGCATAATTTTTTACGGAAATGTGAAGATAGTGTGGTTACTGGTGACGGAGACTTAAATAGCAGTCACAAAGAAGGAAATCGGAGAGAAACTTTGGCAAATGCCAATATAATTACGAATTTACCACGACAAGGTAGTAATAACTTCACCAAGGAGTCACAACAAATTCGAGAATGCTTCCAGGATTACTTTTTTAGTGATATTGGTTCGGTTTCATGGCAGAAAGGATTAGTTCAGCGAGGTTATATTCCTTTACAATGAATACAATGAATTTAAGTTAATAAATCGACTTCATACTTGTGGACCAATTCCAACATCTTGAGTGTAATTCACTAGTTTTGACCGGAGAAATCTCATTGAGCTTTTCCATTTTTGGCACTAAGCTCTGAAGAAAGTTTTGAAACTGATTACAGGGAAAAGTTTCACCGCTAGCTTTAAAAATATCCACCATTTCCTGCTCGAATTGATCCATTTTTGTTTTCTAAAAAAAATTTGAACACATCAATAGGAATGAGAAAAACTTTAAATTTAGTCTTATCGTTGAAAAATTTTGTTCTTTTTGTTGACTGCTTTTATATTATATTTGAATAAATTAATTGATTATTCCAATTGATGCAGAGTAACTTATGTGAGAAGGCTAGGCCTTAGGGATATATAAAAAATGAAGAAGCCAACAAAATAATAACTTTAACATAAATAAAATGCACTGAAAATAATTAAGGGTGTTACGGGGATACCAACACTTCACCCATTCACCCGCCTAAGTGTCTACACCGACTTCAGTACGAGCAGATACTAGTATGTGCATTTAGGTGGGTGGAAGAATGAAGTTTTGGTATCCCCGTAACACAATGATTCTCAGTGCATTAATGATATAATTTAGACCTTCGTCGCCGGTTCACGATTCCCGTGGCATCGTGATTTTGCCCCTATTCTACGACTCTTCTCCAAATCTGTCTCTGATAAGGGTGAAGGGATTCCCGTGGATGACTCACTTCCTAAAACATCACCAACTTCGCTTTCCTCCAAGAGATTTTCTTGGTCGATTACAAAATCAGTATCATGTTCTGCATCGAGGTTGCAGTAGTCACTATTTTTGAATAAAAACATGGTTAATAATTCGAAAATGTGAAATGTTTGATTGATCTAAGAACAAGTGGGTACAAAAACCTTTGTCCAGATGAGTCGTCTTTGTAAAATTTCATTAGTTGTTCGTGCCGAAAATGTGTTTTTTCCCTGCAGCACTTCCTGTAGGATGCTTGGACTTCCGAAGAAAAGCATTGAACTGGTTGCGAAGGCTGTCCCATATTCTGGTACATTCTCCAACTAGAAATCACATTTTTTGCACTGTGAAGTCGCGGATAGAGCGCGCGTTTTCTGTCAAACCATGCATTTGCGGGTTATCCATGGGTAGAGTATCACATGACTCTTGCTTACGAAACACAGGGTTAGTCAAATCATCAGTTTCTATCGTTAATTGCATGGGCCAGTCGACTAAGGTGTCAAAATCTGACTGACTAAATTATTCTTAACGAGTCAAATTTTGTCTGACTCTGA
The DNA here is from genome assembly GCA_002738285.1 of Holacanthella duospinosa. Taxonomy (NCBI): domain Eukaryota; kingdom Metazoa; phylum Arthropoda; class Collembola; order Poduromorpha; family Neanuridae; genus Holacanthella; species Holacanthella duospinosa. The sequence continues at coordinate 211,737 of NIPM01000044.1, read as the reverse complement.
CTCTTTGCAAATAAAGGGTTTCAGAGTCGAGTCAATGGCTGACTCCTCAGTAAAAACTAGTGATATTCGATACTACAGGAAAACCTCTATTTCCCGAACTCCCTCTGATTAACTAAATCAAGTTCACTCCACCCCTCCTCACATTCAGGTACCGTAAAGTGTCGCGTAACGGTCAACGGAATTCAAAAATTTTTTTTTTTTTTTTTTTTTTGAATTTTCTGATTTTTAATTCAAAATTATTATTAATATTATTATTAATTTAATTCAATAGCATCATTCAAACTTTTCGCAAGTTTTAAAACAATTAATTACAGTAGTATCCTTCACTTGACCCCAAGACTGACAAAGCAACTCGATACCATTAGCAAGAGTAATTTCATTTAAATTTTTGCCTACATCGAGCATTTTCACTACAAGCTTTGAATAGTTCTGCTTGACACAGTTAATTATTCCAGCATCGAGCGGTTGGCTTTTGCTTGTGGTGTTAGGAGGCAAAAATAAAAGTTCGATATTTGAAAAATTTTGGTCATCCAAGATGTGTCCAGAGAAGTTGTCCAAGAGCAAGAGGACCTTCCTATTGCACATCATCATGGCGACGTTTCAATTTCGAATCCAATCCGAAAAAATTGCTTTAGTCATCCACGCTTTTGTTGAAGAATAATATTTGAAAGTAGTNGGTGAGACGGGGTTGAGTTATCTGGTTTCGGAAATAGAGGTTTTCCTGTAATATGTATGGTAATGCGGTTTCATTTTTGAGTTACCTGTTGTGAATCCCATTTCTTTTTTAATCCTCATCCAAGCGTTGTGTTTCTTAGTGGTATCTTTATAATCGCGGTGTCTCAAGTCGTACAAGCACGAACTTTCCTTCACCAAGCTAATAAATTTTTCTTCTTCCAATAACTTCATCTTGTAATTAGACATTTTCAAATTATTATTTGTAATAAATTTAGAAATTACTAATTGTTAAAAATCAAACCAATTTCAAATACTAACTTTTCCCGGAGCAGAGATGTCTCATTTTTCCCCTGCGAAAATACTTCACTTCCTTACTCTCTACCAGAAGTTTAATCTAATGCAACTCGGCAAAAGTGAAGGAAGTGAAGTGATGGCAGTGATTCCTCTTTGACTATAAACTTGAGAACACGAAGTGATTCACGCCGTGAAGTGAAGAGAGTGAATCACTTCCTTCACTTCACTGTCCTCACTTTCGACTATGAATTGGCAACAGTGATAGAATAGTGACGCAGGTGACGTGAAAGTGACGAGAAGGTAAGACTAAACGCGGCATAAGGCTTTAAGTGTATAAAAACCCATGACCCGGAGTCCAGAGACTCATTCTAAACTATGACTTCGCTCTAGAAGTAAGTCTGAGCCAAGAGTGGGGGTTTAGTATAGAATTTAAAATTATTTGTTGATTGTAAAGTTTTTTTTTGGTTAAAATAAAATTAATTATTTATTTAAAAAAAGTTTCATTGTTATTCCAATTGAGGGATTTATTAAATAAAGTTTATTTTTAAGCATAAAGTTAATTGTTGAGTTTTAAATGTACTGACAGTCCATAGGCAAGTGAAGCCCTGACTGTTCAAATTTTTTTTGAGTTAAAATTGTGGGAAAACCACAATTTCAAAAAGTTAAACTTAAAAGTTTTGAGTTTTAATTATTTTTAAACTACTTAATTAATTGATTAATTAAGACAAGAGTTGTGGAATTCTGGGAATTTCTTCCAGCTTAACTAAGGTGAGTTGGTCGATCTAGACCAGAGCAATAACAATATCATACTTAGGTCCGAATGACTCCCACTTTCTTCAGAGTCAGTCAGGTGACTCAGAGTCATGACTCACAGACTCCAATTTTCACACTGAGTCAGAGTCATGAATATTAATGACTCAGTGAACCTGACTCAGTGACTCTTATAGAATCACTACTGAAGCTTGAGTCAGAGTCAGGTGACTCAGAGCCATGACTCTATGACTCTGAGTCATGACTCAGTGACTCAGCTTCACAGAAATTTTATGTTTTTCTTTTTACAGCAAAATGAGCATAATGCGTATTCAAAGCTCAAAATGAGTGATACAAAGACGTTAAGTTACCTGCTCTTTTCGGTTAAAGAATCTTAAATAAATTTTTGAAATTCTTCTTTATTTTTGATCCGATTTAAAATTAAATTACCTTACCTGCAATATTTATCCTGATCTTTCGTATCAACTCTATCAAAATAATCGATGATTGGACGCATCAGAATGATTGAGCTTTTTTTTATTTTATTGACTTTGTTCAATTAACTCATTTTTTTACTGTCTAATTATCAAACAGTGCACTTCTAAATTAGCTTAAAATCTAAATTAAAAATTTCGAATGACTTAATAGTTTTGGGATTCGATTTCGAATAATTAACGTTGAATTTCGATTTAGCTTACAGTTTGTACCGAGACTTAAACTTCGATTTCAATTTCGA
>NIPM01000044.1:104020-207600 GCA_002738285.1 Holacanthella duospinosa | reverse complement strand
ATTCTGATTGTGAGTTGGAATTTTTAGAAGCGTTCGAGTTTAAATTTTTATTAAAATCTGAGTTCGATTTCGATGTGTAGTGGTGTAGGTTACAAGTGTGCTTCAAACTAAACACGAGCCGCGCGGCAGCAAACTCACACTCTCAGATTTGTTGTGTTGCGGGAGTTGAAAAAAATTTTTAGTACAAAAAAGGCAAAATGTAAGCAGTAACGCTTTGTTGCTTGGGAGTCATGACTCTTCCTAGTGAGTCATGACTCTTCCTAGTGAGTCACGACTCAGAGTCAGTTTGGAAAAGCACAGAGTCACGAGTCAGGTGACTCAGAGTCACGACTCAGTGACTCCCATTTCTCTATTGAGTCAGAGTCACCCAAAACCAGTGACTCCGAGAAACCGATGAATCAGAGTCAGAGACACGTGACTCAGAGCCATGACTCAGAGTCACTGAGTCGGAGTCATTCGGAACCCTAATCATACTGATACTCAATTAACAGGAGCGAGTCCATTGAGCAAGCAATCACACCATTCAATATTCGAAGATTTACTAAAATAGTGCCCAACTGATAAATTAAATCAGATAAATAATATCAAATTTGACAAAACCGGGAAGCCGCGGTTGTGTGATTTTATCCTGCAGCTATCCTACAGGATGGGTACAGTTTGGCTAAAGTATAGCGAGACGCCGGTTCTAGATTTGCAGATGACAAATTGTACAAGTTGGCAACTGAAGACTACTAAGTTAGCGTTGCAGTAGTTTATGCAAAATGGCCATTAAAATATAAATAATTGGTTTCGGATGTTCGCGAATCGCTCGAAATGACTGGATTGGGTTGGAGAAAATATGAGTGGCTAGAGACGGATAATATTACATGGAATAAGTCGGACGGGCTTGGAATTGACAAGAGTGGATCGATTTAACTCAATTAGCTCTGTGGCTAATATATGACTACTGTATACCAAGGAGTGGGTCCGCTTGGTGCAAATTATATGTTGAAGGTGCAAATAGGTCCGAATGGCTCACAATGCTTTGACATGACCTAAATTGATTCAAATGTTTTTCAGTTACTGAAAGTGGATCGATATAACTCAAATTTGATACTCAGTTTATCGTTTCGTTTCGTGTTATGTTGGAAACCAAGCGAACCGAAACGTTAACATGCCTAATCTGGGGATTAGTGTTTGGGATGAGCAAGACTTTTTCTTTTTCAAAACTTTTTCAAAAATATACTGAAGCTGCCAAGAAATACACCCAAATACTTTATTAGGCTTGAAACCGGCCACTCTCCTATCACTTTACAAATTTCTTAAATATTTCCTTGCTCCAAAAATCCTCAACTAAAAACCTGACTTATTACTAAGAAAAATATTTTTCTAACAGAAAAGTATGTCACTGACACCTAATACTCATTCTAGTCAATCCTGGTATACAAAGCTCATAAAATATTTGAAAGAACAATGTAAGATACACTTTCGCCAAACCTGACTCCACAATTTTTTTTCAAAACAAATGTCGTTGGTTATTATTTACTAAAGAACTCCTATTACCTAGAGAAGGTTGATACGCTTGGAAGTGAAAGTTTCTTACCATATCACAATATTAGTCCTTGAAACCTACTTATGGAATGGAAACTTACTCAACAGAAGCCCTCCATCACCATTTCGTCTCGTGTGTCACGCAATTAAGTTAATCAATATATCGTCTATCACAGGCTAAATTTGCACAATCTAGGAAAGTTTACAACTGAAAAATGTTTGTTGCGCGTCAGTATATCATCATATTCATACTTTCTGCATTGCCCATGTGGGGGGGGGGGGGGGGGNATTGCCACAAAAATTTGGTATCTGGTAGGGTATGATCCCACGTCTTGGGTATTCCGGACCCAACGCACTACCATTTGTGCTGCAGAGCCGATCTGTAGAATCCTGTTCTCAATCTTAATACAACTCCGAAACTCATCTGTGCTTTCCATTAGCACAGGCCATCTCCTTCTTCCTGGTCATTCATTGCCAGGTAAGGAGTCTACTGTCTCATTTATTTGTACAGTAGTGGGGATTGAGTCGTATGCTCAAATCCCTACACCCATCAACAGACTTAATTAAGACAGACAATTAAAAATTATATTTTTAAATTTTCTTGTAACGGATCTAGACTTAATGTTTTGATTTTAAGAACTATTATAAACTGAAACATTTGTTACTTTTATATTACGTAAATTACTCAAGTACAAAACCTAATGATATTTTAAAACCACTTTCATCAGCTTATATTAGAATAACTATGAAAAATTTATACAACTTTAAAATTTAATTAGTGGACTCAGTCTCCCTGCTGCACCAGAACAAATCACAATTGAATGAAAAATGATTTTCAATTGAACTCCGAAGGTGTTCAATTTTACACATTTTAAATTTTATTTTAAAATTCAATAAAACACATTTTAAATTTTATTCAAAATTTTAAATTTTATTCAAAATTTTAAATTTTATTCAAAATTTTAAATTTTATTCAAAATTTTAAATTTTATTCAAAATTTTAAATTTTATTCAAAATTTTAAATTTTATTCAAAATTTTAAATTTTATTCAAAATTTTAAATTTTATTCAAAATTTTAAATTTTATTCAAAATTTTAAATTTTATTCAAAATTTTAAATTTTATTCAAAATTTTAAATTTTATTCAAAATTTTAAATTTTATTCAAAATTTTAAATTTTATTCAAAATTTTAAATTTTATTCAAAATTTTTAATTTTATTCAAAATTTTAAATTTTATTCAAAATTTTAAATTTTATTCAAAATTTTAAATTTTATTCAAAATTTTAAATTTTATTCAAAATTTTAAATTTTATTCAAAATTTTAAATTTTATTCAAAATTTTAAATTTTATTCAAAATTTTAAATTTTATTCAAAATTTTAAATTTTATTCAAAATTTTAAATTTTATTCAAAATTTTAAATTTTATTCAAAATTTTAAATTTTATTCAAAATTTTAAATTTTATTCAAAATTTTAAATTTTATTCAAAATTTTAAATTTTATTCAAAATTTTAAATTTTATTCAAAATTTTAAATTTTATTCAAAATTTTAAATTTTATTCAAAATTTTAAATTTTATTCAAAATTTTAAATTTTATTCAAAATTTTAAATTTTATTCAAAATTTTAAATTTTATTCAAAATTTTAAATCGTATTCAAAATTTTTAATTTTATTCAAAATTTAAATTTTTTCCGAAGAATTTTCTGATTTACAAAGTTGTCTGGAGTTTTGTTCAATCTCTATCAATGTTGGTAGTATTTTTCTATTTATAAAAAGCGATGAGACGATTGTCACAAAGTGTCTGATTGGCTGACAATAGTAGAGTGTTATCAGAATGTTGTTTTTGCAACTGGGATTGTGTACAAATTTTCGGATCCAATTTCGTGAAAGCAGAATTGTTACTATGTAGATTTTGATCTCTTACTTAGTGACTAGAGATTGATAACATTCATTGGTTACAGATTTTGATGTAATTGTACCGAACCTTTCACCTAAGATGTTGCCAATAAATCCAAAACTTCCAATTCAGTCAACATTTTTTGTAATTTTAAGACATTGGATAAATTTCAAGCTTTGAATCGCAGAAACCTCCAAATTTAAACATTCAGGTCTGTTAATATCTACCTGGAGGTGATAACTTTTGGTTCATGTACAATATTCACAATCAGTTAAAATCTTTTTTAAAAGGTAATATTCTCTCCATCTGAACCTGAACCGGATCTGATGATTTCGGGAACAAGGGTTCATCTCGCATGTATAAACAATCAGTTCCAATTTTCAAAATGTAGTATTATTAACAGTTACAATCTGGAAAATTTGGTAGTTGTTAAAATTAAAAAAAAATTTCCCATTTTTTTGATGAATCACTCGCTTTATACAATCAATTAGAAATAGGATGTAAAACATCATATCATGACAATATTTAATTACTTCCGTTCGTCTCTTTGAAAAACTTAAGTGAAACTTTTGTTCAACAATGCATATCATGGAAGTTTATTGTGTCCGCTGTTCATTTTTTCACTCATCAAATAAACTAGTAGCGTACGGAACTTTGTTATTTACTAAAACTAATTTTCACATCAAATGGAGAGAAAAAACTTTACTACATTAATAAATAATTTATAATCATGTATAATATACTTCGCATGAAACAGTTCCTATATGGGTTATGCCATCCAAATATTGAATTCTATATTTTTTTAATTTATTAACTTATTATAACAATTTTTTTTTCAGCTTTAATACTTTTCAGATTTACCATAGTTATTCGAAATTAAAGTCTTTTTAACATATGACGATATTATTTTTTTTGCGAAATAGAAAACAAAATAATACTGGTATTAAGGGGCATGCTTTAATTTTTATTATTTGCAGTGGACAATACAAATAGAAGTTTGTCGAGGTGTATGTAATTATGTTTTAAATCATGTACTACCCTGAAGGAATAATACGTATCAACAACCGTTAGTATGTCAACAACCTTGTAAAAATTGACCCTTGACCCTTGGAATTCACCAAAAGTAACAATTGTGAGTACCAAGGCACCTATCGGACTGAGGTCCAACTTGTTGAGGATTTGTCAGGAACACTTAGTTTTTTATACAAGATTTATGCAAAATAAACCATAAATAATTCACCCTTGAACTCTAGAGGCCAACAATACCAACATTGAAAAAGAAACATCTATCTCATTTAGTTACAACGTAATGAGTCTATTTTTGATGTGCTAATCAATGTTTAAATATTAGTTACCAAAAGTACATCATGAAGAGTTAGCGTAGAGTGTTCCGAGGCATACGTACGATTGAATTGGAACTTAGTTGGAATATGATTGGTGACCTGAAACTAACCATATATTGAAATTAAAGTTTACTTGAAATAATCAAACTTAGCAGTGGGTCTATTAAGGCTTCCGTCTGATTCAGAATTTTGTCGGTGAATTAATTCATGAATATGTATTTTATATACTTAATTCACAGAATTCCGCACCCAACTGTTTAGCGTATTTTAACACAATCATTTTATCATAGCTGATTTTAATTTTTTTTAATTTACAATTATCCTCCTACTCGGTCAGTTGATTAAAAGACGTTAGGAAGTGTGCATTTAGATAGTACAAATGGCAGCTTCCCTTTTCATATTGTTGACATCGGCTTCAGTGACCCCACCACTGATCAGACCAACAAGTTGGACAGCAAGTGACGACTTCAATTGGGGTTCTACTGCAGAAGTTCCCCAAGGTCCCGGTGGTGGCCGTAATATACTTGTCATTCCCAGCACAGTCGACGGTACGAATAAAGACTAAATCAATAATCCATGCGAAACGATACTAAGGAAACGATAGATGTCAAGTTTTGGCCGATACCGATTTCCATAAAAATATGGCCAATACCGATATAATCAGCGGACAATTTCATGGTTTCATAATTTTAAATAAGAGCCTAATACTAATAGGATCAATCTTAACACGTTGGAATTTACATTTGAGTCATTATTTTCTACTGAAAATTGGGATTGTAAAAACTTAACTTACCCTGAGTACGGAAAAATTTTCACACAATCAGAACATTTTATACGACCAAATTAAATTTCAAAGTTTTAAAAATTTAAACCTCCACCATTACGTTTTCCATCGCTAACTCTGTCATAACAAAGGTTCCATCAACCTGCATATGGCAGTTCTGAACTGCAAGCGGCCGCAAAGTTGAATTGTTATTGTAATTGAAGCTACCATAATTAGTCACATAATGGACCACGATCACAGGTGGGCGTTATGAGCTACTGCGAACATCCATACGCGTACCTTGTTTAAAAAGAACAGACCCGCCAATACTCATAGTTAGCCCGTTCCCTCCGTAGCCATATATCCTGAATATTTTAAGTGGTCGCTCATACTCGTACCTNCGTACCTTGTTTAAAAAGAACAGACCCGCCAATACCGATACTCATAGTTAGCCCGTTCCCTCCGTAGCCATATATCCTGAATATTTTAAGTGGTCGCTCATACTCGTACCTCTTCGTAAAAATTACCCTTCACTAATACTCGTATACGTACATATATGACGAACTACCCAGGTATGGTGTACGTCTGGCCTATGTTCCCGTACCTGGTCGTAAAAAAAATTACAGTCGCTCATACCAGCACCCGTACCTTTTCCTCGCCGTGCATACCCATACCCGTACCTTCTCGAACTTTCGCTCATACCCATACCTGCACAAGTAGGAGTACGAAGTAGGGCGGACATTCCAGTACCCAATGTAAGGCGAATTCAAAACGACCACCTGCAACCACATGTAGGGCAAAAAATCCATTTTGAATAAAAATCGTTACAATGTTGTCTCTTTCGCAATATCTATTTCACAAAATTGTTTCGTAATCACCGCCCACCCTCTACCGTCACCGGTCTTCTTACTGCGCACCGCCNGGGTACGAAGTAGGGCGGACATTCCAGTACCCAATGTAAGGCGAATTCAAAACGACCACCTGCAACCACATGTAGGGCAAAAAATCCATTTTGAATAAAAATCGTTACAATGTTGTCTCTTTCGCAATNCCTTTTCCTCGCCGTGCATACCCATACCCGTACCTTCTCGAACTTTCGCTCATACCCATACCTGCACAAGTAGGAGTACGAAGTAGGGCGGACATTCCAGTACCCAATGTACGGCGAATTCAAAACGCCCACCTGCAACCACATGTAGGGCAAAAAATCCATTTTGAATAAAAATCGTTACAATGTTGTCTCTTTCGCAATNCCCACCTGCAACCACATGTAGGGCAAAAAATCCATTTTGAATAAAAATCGTTACAATGTTGTCTCTTTCGCAATATCTATTTCACAAAATTGTTTCGTAATCACCGCCCACCCTCTACCGTTCACCGGTCTTCTTACTGCTCACCGCCCTCCCTGCCGATTTTAAAATCGGCGTGGGTCCCAAATCGTCGATGTCTAAACAATGCTATTGCGATTCTCACATCAGGCAAAAGTAGCGATTGGATAACTTTACATTTCATAACTTCTGTTAATAAATGACTGAGTATAATTAGGTGAAGTTAGCAGTTTGCTTTTAAAACATGATAACATATGTTGTTGCAAAGGTTATAAGGTCTAGACTCAGACGGTATTGTCAGGAGAATCTGGATGAGTATCGGCTTTTGAGACGGATAACCTTTGTATGTCATACATGCATATTAGTGGAATGCCTGTGGTTTACTTTAGCAANTCGGCTTTTGAGACGGATAACCTTTGTATGTCATACATGCATATTAGTGGAATGCCTGTGGTTTACTTTAGCAATTAGCACTTTAGTATTGAAGTACAGCGTTTAACAAATAGGCAAGCTAACGAAAACTTATATTTGATCCTTGCTCTTTCCTGAACAAAGTGCACCTTTGCAACTTCGGCCTACTTTTTTCGGTTGGAATGAATTTACGCCAAACAAATAATGTGTGTATGCATTGAATACTGGTGAAATTTTTTTAATCAATGTCGCTGTATGGTAAACGTAAACAGTTAGGNTATGTGTGTATGCATTGAATACTGGTGAAATTTTTTTAATCAATGTCGCTGTATGGTAAACGTAAACAGTTAGGATGCATCGTTGATCAATTTTTTTGGACTTAATTGTAACACGCTTTACACTAAGCTTAGGCGATTAATTAGGACACAGTCGAAAATTGAGTGTGTTTAAAAATTGAAAAAACCACATAGGCTTAGTTATATATTCTAGTCCACTTTGGAGACAAATATTTGTTCGTTGAGTTAGCAGTGTTAGATACTATCTTCATGTTTGAAAGTAAATATGTCTGTATTTAAAGAAGAAATAGGAAATCGATACACGGAAAATTCTGTAATATGTAAATAAATGTTTGTATATCGAAAGGCTGAAAAAAATGTTCCGAAATTTCTTCATGGTTTCGGTAATTATGTAACTAGTGTTTAACTGCTACCTAAACCAAACCCAAAGTTATTGTTATTTTTATTATATTCCCCCTTGCATATATGCATGCATTTGAAAAACAAACCCCAACTTCATATAAGGGATACTTTGCATTTGTAATCAGTCATTTTGTAAGGGTTTAGCGAGCTAATCAAAAATAATGGAACTGGCTAGACTTGAACTGCATTCCACTAAATTTCGTCTTTACTCATCTCATCATTTTTATGCCATAGAATCAGATTGATGTCGTATCTCTCCCGAACTGTACCAATCTTTTAGAAATACTAAAATTCCTTGGCCTCTATTTATTATGAAAAATTTTTGTCACACAACCAATTCGACATTGAACATTNGAAATACTAAAATTCCTTGGCCTCTATTTATTATGAAAAATTTTTGTCACACAACCAATTCGACATTGAACATTTGACATTGAAAATTTGCGTTTTCTGTTTGGTTGTTGGTAGAAGCCAATTTTGTTTAGTAACCGAACTTACCACCTTTTTCGTGATTTGATTATAAGATTTTTTCCCTNTGGACATTGAAAATTTGCGTTTTCTGTTTGGTAGAAGCCAATTTTGTTTAGTAACCGAACTTACCACCTTTTTCGTGATTTGATTATAAGATTTTTTCCCTCAAAAGTTTTGGATAAAGTTGATTCTATTCTCATTTATCTTACTGAATTAGATGTCGACTCCGGGGAGAGGTTTTCATAAAACTTCTTTTTCGCTTATGACTTTTTGTAGTCGTCTTGGCTTTGAATAAGGGTTTCGGTATATATTCTGTATATACCCGTTTGGAAGTGTAAATTATCGATTCAATTCTGTTTCAAGCAACAAATTTTTGCTATTGCCATTTTGGTTGTAAATAGTGAGGATGATAGTATTTATTCGTTACGAGTAAATTATTGTTTTTGATGCATGTTCTTGTTCACCCACTTGTATTTAAAAAAAAATTAATGTTAATTAATTTATGTATGTGATTTGTAAATTGCAGGGTTGGTTCTTACCTGTAACGCTTCATATCCAGTAGAATGGGTTTTCCACCATTCACAGGTTGGTGCCATTAGCAGTATAGCCAAGACTTTATTCCTTTCTTAAATCAAGAAAATTAAAATTTTGTTTACCATTCTCCCGAAGTTTAATTTAGAAATCATTTAAAATTAAATTAGGACGCTAGCTCAAATTTCCATATTTTTCAATTCTTATTTTAATAGTAATGTTTAGGGATACAATTCCTTAAAATTTCACCATGGATTAAATTAACTTAACTAAACTAATGTAAATTTGATAAATATAACTTACAGCTATTAATTTTGTTAGATGAGCTATTAGTTTAGAAAATGATTACTTTTCAGTCATCCACGTAATAATTTTTGACAATGTAGCTACCGTCGCATGCTGTGCAGCGATCCTCGCGTGGTCGTTGGCTAACAGTTGTCTCAACGACAAGGAAGTCCGATAGCCTCTACGACGAAAAAAACTTTGAATACATAGCCGACATACGGTTCATGGGCTTGTCAAATGCTATTACAGGAAACTACACTTGCCAAAAAGTGGGGAGTGAGTTTGTGTCGGAAAGCGTCTATGTCTTCTGGGAAGGAACTTCTCCACCTTTTCTAACCCAACAAGGCCAAAATAACACAGCAGTACTTGATACTGCAACTAACTCATCCGTTCTTTTATGTACAGTTGCTAAGCCAGACGTTCTAGTGGCCCTTTACAAGTTTCAAACAAATGGTTCCGTAAGTAGAATGAGTTTTTATCTAGTCAGCAAACGTATTCTTCTAAAACATGAAATTGCAGCAAGAACATTCCGAAAGGCGGAATCAATAGGGTAAGATAAAAAGTTCACCAAATATGCTCTTACTACAGCAATGACGACGAAGTGTGTCCCAGGTGTGGGCATTTTTTATCTTGACTCCAAAGGTAAACTTATGCCAGATATCATAATATAATGGATAGAAGCAATTAGCGTATTGTTGGAAGGATCTAGCTCAACCACAACGAACTTACGTAAGGAAAAGATATGTTACCATTTAATTGATTTAATGGAGCTTATAAAACCGCATCAAAATGTCATCAAAATGACTGACTTCGACAGGCGCGTTAGGTATCTGTTATAGATCTTTACCAATTGCATTTTTATCATTTGTGTTGATTCATTACTTTAATTGTCGTCTATGTATTTTGACTAATATTCATTATTAGTATAAATCTAATCCGGATAACTGTGATATGGTAGAAAAGATCTTGATATACCGAACAAAATTCCGCAACCTATTTAAATCAATAACCTTATTGCCAACTTCATTCATACCAAAGGTTTAATATTATAAACTAACTACATCAAAATCGTTCACTTAATCTTTAAAAAGGTATGCATTAGCCTACGTTGATGTCAGTTGTTCTTACGACATTTTGATGACATTTTAGGCCTCTATGATAGTATGACAAACAGTGCCATAGTACTTCAGATTAGTCATGGTTGAATTGATATTTGTTTTGTCATTACTTATCCAAAAGCCCGATACTTGCATTTAATTACAGTATTTGAATCGATGAGTTTTGATAATATTTACTGCTCACTGTGCCACAGTCTTGGATATATAGCATATCGCATATCTTCATTCCGTAATTAGGATCGTATCTAGTGAAATCAACATGAAATTCTGTAGGATCTGCCTTTGACAGTGTTCTTGCTGCCACGTGATTTCAAAATACCACCAATTATCTTATGATTTATTTATTGTTTACTGTAAATTGCTACCATTTAGCCATAACATATTAATTCCAGACCTGGACAGAAATCAAAAAGGGTTCAGGTGTAGAGTATGACTCCAAGAAAGGTTTCACACTTACCAATTTACCAGAAATGCTGGGTAAGTACAAATGCGTGGCGAATTCGGATGAAAAGGATTTTACAACGGTACACGTGATTCCAAGTAATAGCCCAGGTAGGTCAATTCAATTAGTGTTTATTTCTAGACAGAACATCTAGTAATGAATTCTCTACTAAATACCTACCTAACTCGTAACTGTTTCCAACTAATTCTTCTGCAAACGAAAGTTTTGAATTTGAAACATCTACGCTTTTCTTGAGGTTGGCTCTTATTTCGCAAAAGTANTCTTCTGCAAACGAAAGTTTTGAATTTGAAACATCTACGCTTTTCTTGAGGTTGGCTCTTATTTCGCAAAAGTAGAAAAAGTGTTTTTAAATCAACATTCGCAAATACATAAAATACTAAGAAATAGATATATTAAAAAAAATGTTAACCAATTTTTCCATTATTAGGAAACATTCTGTTAAATTTCGCTCTTTGTTGGCTGAGTAAANAAAAAAAATGTTAACCAATTTTTCCATTATTAGGAAACATTCTGTTAAATTTCGCTCTTTGTTGGCTGAGTAAATTTTTGTCAATCAAATTGTGATAAGTTTTCCAAGTTAAAATTGTACGCTCATTTTTGCAAAGAAAAACCTGTTCTAATCTCAAATAGAAATATAGATGCTAGAGAAAAAAGGAAGAGAATGGATATTGCAATAATCCATTGCTATCGTAAACAGGGCAGTGATATGAAGCTTGCAAGGTGAGCAACCACAGATATGTTAGAATATTTGTTAGTGCACTGGTTGTTTTGAATTGGTGACGGTATACGAAAGGTNTGAGCAACCACAGATATGTTAGAATATTTGTTAGTGCACTGGTTGTTTTGAATTGGTGACGGTATACGAAAGGTGTTTTCACTTTGAAGCGTTCACATTTGAAGAAAAAATAAGGAGGGTTAAAATCAGCAAAGAAAAATGTACTATACTTCAGTTTTAATAGAAAAATGTATAGTTACCGAATCTGTAAAGATGTTTACTGAATCGCGAGTCAGGGTTCGAGGTATCCGTAATAGAAAGTGAGAAATGTTAGAAATTAGAGAGATTTTAATATTAGGTTTAGATCTGAACCAAACCTAATTATGAGAGTGGCGTCAAGAATCAATGACGTAGAAGGACTTTCTCAACTTCCTCTAAACTTAGTCTGTCTTTCAAAAACTCAATTCCAGACCTAATTCCCTCTCACTTTAGGTCTAAAATTAAGTCCAAACCAAGACTTTTGTTTTTCTTCTGTTTATAAGAAAAATTGAAGTTTTAGTTTCATTTGTTTTATTACTAATCGTTAATTTAGTAATGTTTTTAATAATTAATGCAGTGCTGGGNAGGACTTTCTCAACTTCCTCTAAACTTAGTCTGTCTTTCAAAAACTCAATTCCAGACCTAATTCCCTCTCACTTTAGGTCTAAAATTAAGTCCAAACCAAGACTTTTGTTTTTCTTCTGTTTATAAGAAAAATTGAAGTTTTAGTTTCATTTGTTTTATTACTAATCGTTAATTTAGTAATGTTTTTAATAATTAATGCAGTGCTGGGTCCAAAAAAAAATTAAGAAACAATCAAATTAAGTGTCGGGTGCAAACACAGTCAGTTAATCCATTTTCTGTAGATACTAATCAAAGAAAACCATNCAATCAAATTAAGTGTCGGGTGCAAACACAGTCAGTTAATCCATTTTCTGTAGATACTAATCAAAGAAAACCATTTTGGAAAGAATTTTATAATGATCAAAAAATTTTTTTACAGAAACAAACAGCATCATGCAGAATATGTAAGAATTTTATTTACTATGCAATTTGTGTATGAAAAAAAAATTCTTACATAATCTGCCTGTTGTGAAGGTAAAGTTCAAATGTAAGCAAAGTTATAAAAAATAAAAATAAAACTTTTAAAATTTAAAACATAATTAGTTTACCTGTTCTGAAAGGCAATTAATTATGCAAAGAACACAAATAGTCCTTGTTTCACTCACTTTGCTCCCTCTTACGTTACAGCAAACGCAGACTGAAACCGAGAGTGTGAAAGTCGAGAAATATTAGGTCTGTTCAGACCTAAACTTAATATTTAAATTCCTCTAGTATGTTAAGTCAACGAATTTATTGAAAATTAAGTATGTCGTGATCCATCTTAAAAACTTGAATATGGGAGAATACTTTCTACGAACCTCAGGATACAAAAATACATAAACTCGGTTATTTTGGAACTGATAAAAAGTCTCTTGAAGTAGTGTTCTCCATAACTCCGACTCCGGGCCAAACCAGAGTCATATAAGACAATATCCTGCAGAAGCTGGAGAGAACTAAGGTTAAGCAAGTGATAAAACATAAGCGTCATGCGCCTTATTGGAATCTCAAATACCGCGTATCAAATAATAGTGTTTATTAAACGTTCACTGTGGGAAAATTTTTGCTAAGGTTTAAGTATGGCGAAATACATTCTAAAAATTGTAATATGACAAAATACATGCTTAATACTTGGTTATAAAGAATATGTTTAAAAACTTCATTACTGCAAATAATACATGTGTATGAATCTTCAAAATAAAAAAAAAATCGTGCAAAGCGTTGACAGTGTACCAAACTACATTGTAAAATTGGTAAACTACATTTTGTTTATNTAAAAAAAAATCGTGCAAAGCGTTGACAGTGTACCAAACTACATTGTAAAATTGGTAAACTACATTTTGTTTATAGCAGAATAAATGTTTAAAGCGTAATATGATGATTTATAAACAAAAACCTTCTGATTTACGAAATATGTTGATACTCNAGAATAAATGTTTAAAGCGTAATATGATGATTTATAAACAAAAACCTTCTGATTTACGAAATATGTTGATACTCTGAAAGCCTCTGCTCCATCTGCTGGCACTACAGAAAGGCAGACGGTTTCACAAAATCTCACTAACAACCAATAACTTGAAAATAAAGAACTCAACAGATCTGAGTGAAGATACGGACGGACACAGACTCTGGACACTGTCCAAACCCGCTCACTTGAACCTCTNAGAATAAATGTTTAAAGCGTAATATGATGATTTATAAACAAAAACCTTCTGATTTACGAAATATGTTGATACTCGGAAAGCCTCTGCTCCATCTGCTGGCACTACAGAAAGGCAGACGGCTTCACAAAATCTCACTAACAACCATTAACTTGAAAATGAAGAATTCAACAGATCTGAGTGAAGATACGGACGGACACAGACTCTGGACACTGTCCAAACCCGCTCACTTGAACCTCTNCAATCAAATTAAGTGTCGGGTGCAAACACAGTCAGTTAATCCATTTTCTGTAGATACTAATCAAAGAAAACCATCTTGGAAAGAATTTTATAATGATCAAAAAAATTTTTTACAGAAACAAACAGCATCATGCAGAATATGTAAGAATTTTATTTACTATGCAATTTGTGTATGAAAAAAAAATTCTTACATAATCTGCCTGTTGTGAAGGTAAAGTTCAAATGTAAGCAAAGTTATAAAAAATAAAAATAAAACTTAAAATTTAAAACATAATTAGTTTACCTGTTCTGAAAGGCAATTAATTATGCAAAGAACACAAATAGTCCTTGTTTCACTCACTTTGCTCCCTCTTACGTTACAGCAAACGCAGACTGAAACCGAGAGTGTGAAAGTCGAGAAATATTAGGTCTGTTCAGACCTAAACTTAATATTTAAATTCCTCTAGTATGTTAAGTCAACGAATTTATTGAAAATTAAGTATGTCGTGCTCCATCTTAAAAACATGAATATGGGAGAATACTTTCTACGAACCTCAGGATACAAAAATACATAAACTCAGTTATTTTGGAACTGATAAAAAGTCTCTTGAAGTAGTGTTCTCCATAACTCCGACTCCGGGCCAAACCAGAGTAATATAAGATNTTCTCCATAACTCCGACTCCGGGCCAAACCAGAGTCATATAAGACAATATCCTGCAGAAGCTGGAGAGAACTAAGGTTAAGCAAGTGATAAAACATAAGCGTCATGCGCCTTATTGGAATCTCAAATACCGCGTATCAAATAATACTGTTTATTAAACGTTCACTGTGGGAAAATTTTTGCTAAGGTTTAAGTATGGCGAAATACATTCTAAAAATTGTAATATGACAAAATACATGCTTAACACTTGGTTATAAAGAATATGTTTAAAATATGTTTACTTCATTACTGCAAATAATACATGTGTATGAATCTTCAAAATAAAAAAAAATCGTGCAAAGCGTTGACAGTGTACCAAACTACATTGTAAAATTGGTAAACTACATTTTGTTTATAGCAGAATAAATGTTTAAAGCGTAATATGATGATTTATAAACAAAAACCTTCTGATTTACGAAATATGTTGATACTCGGAAAGCCTCTGCTCCATCTGCTGGCACTACAGAAAGGCAGACGGCTTCACAAAATCTCACTAACAACCAATAACTTGAAAATGAAGAATTCAACAGATCTGAGTGAAGATACGGACGGACACAGACTCTGGACACTGTCCAAACCCGCTCACTTGAACCTCTAGCAGCTTCTGGCTCGGATAAATGAACCAAAACGATCACAGCTGCCGACTAACAATTGATTGTAACCTTTAGACAAAGACTTTATTTCAACTTCACTTATGGGAATTTACATCGATAACCAATGGATGGATAGAATTGTCTTTCAATAAGGGATTGCTTATACTTCAAACTCTATTTTGCGCATTACATTACCCAAACCCTAGCATTACCCTACCAGACCCTACTCCAGGCATCAGCCAACACTGGACATTATCTTTTCCCGGGCATTACATTACCCCCATTACACTACCCCGGACATTATGCTACTCCAGCATTACATTACTCACGACATTACCCTACCTGAGGGATTACCTTATCCCAGACATTACCCTTCCCCGAGGACTACGTTACCTACGACCTTACCCGAGCGCTGGGATTAAGCTACCCGACATTACCCTACTCCGGGCATTATCGGGATGAAAATTTTCTCTATAGCTTTCCCTATCTATTGTTATTTGTCAAGTGTTCCTTATGAGCACCAAACATAAAAATGTTACGAATACATACTCCGAGGTTAATGAATAGCCTATTTGGTTTTTTATTGTGTGTTTGGTGTGCGAAACTAATGGTAGTTCCGCAACGGTTTAATTCTTACTACATTGTTTCTACTTTTTTTAACCTTCTGAATTTTCCATGAAGATGTTACATCCTTTAATTGTTATACAGAGGCGAAACCATTGGAATTTAATGACTTGATCAAACGGCCAGCATTCTTTGGTTACAATAAACAAACTCAACAGCTATTTTGCTGCTCACGATCAACAGCTCCAAAACTGATGCACTTCTACTGTGATCATCCCGTGACATGTAGGATGAGAAAAAATGCACTGCTAAACGTAAGAAAATTTATTGTTCAGTGAATCTGTTTCAAACAGCTATGATAAATATTTTATTTCACCTTTTGTCGATTTTTATGAGGTAAGAATGTTTAAAATCGTATTAGTAAAAAGGTTTTTTTTTGTCCAAATGACCTTCTTGTTACCTTGTTAGACATTTAGTTTGATATTAACATTTTTGACTTCATTTTAATCTTTACGTAAATTTGAATTTCTTTATATGCGTGTCTTTTTTTTTTCTAGGAAATTAAAAAAATATATTTCAGTTGAGTTTTTAAATTTAAAAATGCTTCCAGATATGCTTAAAACAATTTTTTGAAAATGTGATGGAAATTTCTTTTTAGTAGTTGTTCAATTTGATTGTTTTTCTCAAAATTAATTATTTAGCTAGGGTGATTTCAACAGACTCGCTGTATAGCAAGGAAAAAAGATCTTAAACTAATACTGAATAAAATATGAGAAATTAGGTTTACATTGAGACATTCGATTTGCAGTTTCAACAATTAAGTCCATTATGAACTTTAGACAAAGTCATAAAATTTAACTTTTGAAATTGTAGGTCCGACCTGCTACGATTATCCCTGATATAGTAAACTAAATACATAATTTTGAAAATGAAAACTTTATGAAAAACGAGACTTTGATGTTGAAAGTGAATAACAAATTTTGTTTATTCTGAATTTATTTTTCGAACGCTTATTGCAGATGGAAAACACATCAACTAGAAACAGTAGTTGCTCCTCGGTTCGACTTTTTCTGCAAAACGCCGGAATATTTCGTTGCCAAGGTGATGGAATTGATATTGTTCGAGAGTATTTCTTCCCAATGGGATTTCAATTTGGATTTGGGGGAATGTACAACCGAAATAGAACAGCAGAAGACCCATGTGAGAAAAAATTTATTTATAGGAACAATTGTAGTGCTGCCCCGATTCGACTAAAATCCAAGTACGCCGATGCGCCGATGCAGTATAGCACTGAATCGGCGATTGGTCGACAGGTCGGCTGATGAATGGGGCAATATTTTCTAACGAAATAGTTATACTTTAATAAAATGTAAATGCTTTTGAGACAATTTACATACAAGCGTTAAAATAAATAAATTTGTTTTGCTTAATTCGGCCACGGTATCGGTCAAATGGTCGATTAAAATTGTATAGAATACTTATGGCCGGATCGTGACAGCACTAGAAAATTCAAACTGAAATTCTACGTAACCAAATTAAAACTCAACTCCTGCCACTCAGCTCCAATTGTGAAACAGCAAGTTCACAAGGAATCTCTTTATGCAAATATTGGTTGGTCTACTAGTTCCTTAGTTTTAGTCTAGGGTTCTTTTTTAATTAGTATTTTTAATTTTGTCAAAGTTTTTCTCTTTGGACTGGTTCCCAGACTGTTGTTGGGTTTTTCTGTTTGGAAATTGGTGTGAGGATTTGGGTATTTTTACTTTGGATTTTGTCAGAATATGCTTCATTTTATAAAGATTTTATACAGTAATTAAACATTAGACATATTCAGATTTTCCATTATTAGATATGTTTTTCTAGAAATTTTTCTCAAGTTCACGAAAAGTTACACGCAGATTTTCCTTTCACGAACATCTTGCGGAACATAATTAATGTTTATTATGTGCCGTAAAATATCAAATATTCTTGATTTACAAAATACATAAATTTCAGAAAAGTGGCTAATAATACGCAGATCGTTAGGCGCTTACACACTAACTGCCTTTATGTATAAATTTACGCTGTAAAATTTGTTTTTTTGTAAATTTACTACTATTCATTTCATTCAGGTGAAATGAAAAGTTCATTTTGCAACTACCCACATGCGGAGTAAACTTTTTCGAATAAAATTTCGCATGTGGTATTCAACTACTTGAATAAAATGAATTCGTTGGTTTGTCCACTAAAAATTGGTTTATTATGTATTATTTCTTAACTAAAGCCATTTATAGGTATCGTAGATTATGTGTAGCTTGTACAGGGCGTTCCCACCAATATAAAACTAAGCCTAAATTCAACCATTGATAAATATTATTGATAAATCAGTGATGAATTGTATGATTGAAGGGTAATCCTAAAGTATATTAGTGTATGTATTGAATCTGTGAGCTTTACCTAAAACTTGGCCAAATTTTTAGTTTACTGGTTCATTTTTTATCTTATTAATTCACAAAAGGTTCAGTTAAGGCTTCTTTTTTTTGGAACACACTTTACATTGATTGGTCTCTAGGTGAGCATTGTATTGTAGTATACAATGAGTTACGATTAGGCTGAGCAATTTTGTGTCTATTTTGCTTGTACACTGAAGGTCAGAATTTACTACGCATGGTGAAAGTCTTAACTAAAAAAGGCATGCAGAAAAAATGAGACGGATGAGAACCCTTGATCTCATTCCTCTGCTCAATTTCTCTCCAGAGGTTTGCGCGTCTAAACTTATCTAACTGATGTAGCTGCAGCAGAGCAAAAATACCCGATTCTGAACCCCAGCACTGACCACAAAAATACACAACCCTGCCACAAAATACACGACAAAGCTATGCCTCGAAAGCAATTCTGGCGAGGAACAGAGCAGTTCGATTATAAGGTTTGGAGTGTTACTCACGATATCATCCATACCAGAAACAAAACAATAAACAATAAATAAATGTTCTTGTTCACTCGTCCCATGGCTCAAGGATTGTTGGATGCCCTCCTGGCCTCATGCTTAACTAGGAATAAGTCACAAGCGTTTTGAATAAGGATGACTACCGTTCGACAAATGTTTCAGTCTACCGCCCATGCGAAGCTTAGTGAATAAAAAAAAATTCCAAACCGTGATTGGTATTGGTGCTGCCGTAGCACACATTCCCAGCCTTGTTATGATTGTATTACTATTCTCGACCGCATAGCTGCCGAGCTGTGTTTCCAGTTTGGTTTAGGACCCGGAGAACCTCAAACCACCCTTGAGCTATGGGGCGAGCACATACGAACCAACTCCCCGCGTTGTTAATATTATTTTGTTTGGCATGGGCGGTAGACATATGGATTTCATCGTCACTAACACCAAACATTCTAAGCGAACTGGTTTTTTTCTCTCCACAATGGTTTCCCAGGGCTAGCTTCTTCGTGTATTTTTGAGGTCGGTTCGGGTGCTTTAGTGGTCGATGTTGGGGTTCGGAGTAGGGTATTTTGATTGTTTTAGTATGAATTGTCGCAATTATTGTTGCATTACTGGATTCAAGTTACTGGATGTCAATTACTAATTTCTGGATTCAAGCACTCGTCGTCCTTTCTGGAATAAATAATTATTATTTAATATTTAACAATTTCTAGCTGTTCAACCACAAAAGGCTTCGTTGTATCTTTTCATCAAGTTTGGAGCAAAAACGCATTTTTTAAAATATTAATTCCAAAATTGTAGGAAAATTTAATTGCGCAATGCCTATTTTTCGCAATTATTTATAGCAACGTCTAACCTAAAGACTGAATTATCTAAATCTAATCTCAAATTTTCATTAAACAGTTTTGTAACAAAAAATGCTCGAACTTGGTTTATTATTTTCTTTATACAAACTACGAGAATCAAATAAGGTTTGGGTTAGGTTAGTTATTTTTACAAATGCTTCTGTCATACGGTGCACAACTCTAAATTTTTTGTAAAGATGTGTGTTTAAGGTTAGAAAACTTTTTCCATGCTTAGTAAATTCCAGAGTTCGAAGAAAATGTCAAATCGATATATATCACGATATATATCAAGATATATATCATGATATTTATTTCGGAAAATATCATGATATTTTTGATATTTTCATTAAACAACAGTTTTTGAATTAGAAACCACCCATGAACGTAAGTGCAAAGCATGTACGACGTAAAACTGCAGTATTATTCAAGTGTATGAATGAAGGAAATTCAACCTGTGATATTTTGCTTTTATTTTATTTTCAAGCAGCATTAATTTGGTTTGTAGTTAGTTCCTAATCAGGCGATTAAAAATACCTTGATTTGTTTTTGAACTGACCCTAACGTGTGAACTGTGTTGAAAATATCAAATGCGTAAAAATAACAAAAATATCAAAAATATCAAAAATATCAAAAATATCAAAAATATCAAAAATATCAAAAACATCTGATATATATCAAAATATCCGATATTTTTGATATTTTCGAACTTTGGTAAATTCTGACCTCTAGTGTAGAACTCCAAAGCTGGGGATTTGTATTTTAATCTTCGGATTCTCGGTTTTCTGAATGTGTTAACCAGGACAGAAAGAAAGATTTCAATTCCACAAATTTTACAATTATTTTGTAAAAGTTTCCACAGTATTACTGATCTCGATCTGCAATTCAAAGAGACAAAACAAACAGAATTTCGAATTTCTCTCATGTATACTGGAGTAGAATACCTTTAATTCACACAGTATACAACCTTATTGTTAGTTGATTAATGATTCGTCATCTGCTAATTGACATAAAAATAATCCGGTTGCACAAAATCATAGCGTGTAGTACAATACTGATTTTTCTAAAAAATTTTTTTGGATTTTTGCGCTAATAATATTTCTTGCGCTCAGGCTAGGTGTTAGGTTAATTTGAGTTACTGTCGTATTAATAAAGGACTCCTTGACTTGAGTAACAGTACGTGATTGGCTAATAACAAGTCTGAGCTCGTACCTATCCTTGGATTTGCTTTGTATTAACAATGAAATCCAGTCATCTACTGAGCAAATCACCTACTCAGTTTAGCCTAAGTAAGACCACTTGCCGAATATATATTGTCTTATCCGTACCTGACATATGTTCAAAAGTATGACAAGTGCAATTTGCAGTGAATTTGACATCGAAGATTGAATTTTGTAACCACACAGGATGTGTCGATTAAACTGTATTTATGGCAAAAACAGTTTTTCATAAAGTTTTTTTTTTATACTTTTTTATAACAATGGATGCAAAAATTAATCAGTAACTTTGCTCAACTCTATCGAAAACTTTATGCTCAATTATATCATTTCATTTCGTATTAGATTTCAGTTGGAAAGCTGCTGATCCCAGTAAAATGATATCGTTACGCTATTGGGCAAAGAAAATATACGTTGGTCAAAACATTACGTTTGGATGTCAAGTTTCTTCATACTATTTCTCAAGAGGCGTCCGTTGGGCCATTGGTTGGAAGAATGGAAGCCACATTCTTGTCAAAGGTTATAAATCACTATAATAAATTTAACTCCACTAAAATTCAACTTTTAGTTTGCGCAAATTTTCAACTTCTACTCATGATATTAAAACTTGTATCTGACAAAACGCTCATAACCAAACCTGGCACTCTGACAAAACCAACATACGAAAAAAAATCTAGACTACACCCTACGAAAAACATTTTATACGTTTTATATACTGGAAATAATTTGTACGTTTGTGAGGTCTATTACAGTGCCGGACATATCGTTGGATTTTTATTAAAATATACGCCCCCATACAAAATATTAAATGAACTACACACCGTAAAGGGGACACTAAGTTACCTTATTCAGGAACAAAAAAAAATATATTATAATAGGATATCATCGACAGCTTTCTAGGGAAATGTTTTTGAATGAAAACTCTTAGAATACCTCAATTCTTGTCACAAAGATAATATTCCCAAAGTGAAGAATCTCTGTTATAGCAATGTTCATGTTAAATCGAATGTTCATAAGTTGATATATTCACTGTGTTAATCAATATGTAGCTAAGGAATTCATCAATACCAAATTATAGAATTATCCAACTGACTATTCTCGGAGCAAATAGCTAAGAACAGCACGCGAGTTCGCCGCTGTTCTGTGCACCACGATTTGTGCACCACGTGATTAGACCAAAGCACTTCTAACCCAAGGTTTATAATTTGAGGCTGCAAGAATATACTTTTTACCCACTAATAATTCAAATTAATTAGCCAAATTCTGATCTAGATAAGGGACGAGATTGTTTTTGAATGTTATAAATTATTTATTTATCAAGTTGCACAATCAGTTAGATGGTGTAATTACTGCAAAAACAATTTCAAATTAGAAACTTTAACTAGACAGCCTAGCTATTTCCAAAGTTTTGATGGTTTACGTAGTGAATGTACTTCCAACCACAAGGATAGACATCTTTTTGTTCGAAGCTGCTGAGAAATTTTGAATAAATAAAATTTTCTAAATTTTTATTAGCTTTATTCTATTGAATAGAAACTTTGACCAAACATGGCAAAGAGGAAATTCAATGTGATTCATTCACAAAATTCATTCAGTGATCCGCTAAATGCATCAGCAATTGAGGAGTAAGAACATCTTATTTCAGTTTGGCTTTTTCAGAATTCGTATAATGTACGCATTTGTGGTAGATTGATCTTTGAAAAAATTGACAAATTTTTGAATTTGAAAGCCCGTCCAAGTTTTACGTCCAAATGGTATGTGTTGTTTCATCGCGTCTTTTATCACTTTATTATATTATTCAATTCTGCGATATCGTGAACTGACCTGGGTAACGCTGACGTCTGACTTTTGATGTTATGGTATATTTTCTTCTTGACATTAAGATTTCTAATGAATAAAAAATGAGACTCATGTGTCAATACAATAAAGAGTGACGCATTTTCAGAAAGTCGGAATTACTTATAAATTACCCTGTAAATTTCTTATGGAAATATAATTTGGAGCGAAATATACTTTTCTATTACAAAAGCATGAATATAATTTTATTCAAGAACACTTTGCAATAAACACGATGTGCCAAAAATAGCACCTTGCTCGTCTGTAAGCGTGTCCGATATTGTATTACAAGCCTTGTCCGATTTTTTGCTACAGACACATTGGAAATCTTAAAAACTTCCGTTTGCAAAATACCGTTTACTAAGTCAAACAATTTTGGATTTAGCGAAATGTTTGGACGAATAATAGAAAATTTGTTAACATAATTAATTATTAACAAATTCCAATTCTGTTTTTTTAATTTCAGAAGCCCTTGTAAATGACACACGTACCTCCGGGCCTGTTCAATGGTTTAGAAGAAATATAAACAGTTTAGTGGTGACTGCTGACTTAAACTTAACAACAATTGGGTGTTACGCTCCAGTTTGGAATACTTCGGAGTGGAAAAGTCAAAATGTCACATTTGCCGTCCTACGTAATCTACATTCTGATCTTAAATTTATCTTTCCCTTCCTTGAACTTTCAAATTTTGGACGAGTTAAAGTTTTAAACAATATAATCTAATTTACAGCATCAATTGCACCAAAAATATTGGGAAGTGCTGGAGTCGAGATCATTGAGTGGTATGTGAATGACACAAACAAGTACATACAGTGTTCAGTATTCGGAGATCCGGTACCTTCTGTAACATGGAAGAAGGATGACAAGGTATGGCAGAGAAAGATTTTGTATGACGGGAAAAATGCTTTTATAAATTAAGTTTTCATTTTCAACAAAGTTGGTTTAAACCACGTATTTCATTTAATATGATGCTTTAAAAAGAAAAAATAAGACATATTAGTGTAACATTATGGTTTAATTGTAAAGTTAACCGGCTTACTTGTCCCTTTAATGTTATTGGACATTTATTGGCCTATTTGTACACTAACACGAGTTTTTTTTGTTTTGTCACTAGTTCTGGTACAAGTATTTCCGTTCCACTTCCAACGAAACCTCATTGACAAGCAGAATCAACGTGACAAGGGTTTCTTATGGAACACATGGTGAATACGTCTGTACGGCTAAGAATGTTGGGGGAATAGTGTCGAAAACATACAAAGTATTGGTTCATGGTAATTTTTACATACAATGCATAGTGTATCCATGGAGTATTGTTGACGCTTCGCACAACAAAATAATGACATTCTATCTCTACAATATTAGAGGAAATAGGAGATCCTATGCGAGTTTGAACTTTTTCACAAAAACTTTTGTGTTTGTTGAATCAAGGCAATGAACATTTGTTCATTGAGTGCACAGTATTCAGAAGAATTCGTTCTGGCTTCATTATGTCGAAACATAAATTATGGTTATAGAAGGTCAAATAATCCCACGAAAATGACGCTCAGGTTCCAATTATTTGTGTATTAACCTGCCTAATATTCTTCTGTTTCGTTGTCATCAAAAATTTTCTGTACATATTTTTTTTAACTGTCAACAAAGTGGAAAGGAAAGCATTAAAAAGCAAAAAAAGAAACTGAATTCAAAATGAAGTTAAAAGCAAATCACAACCGTATTGCTCGTAAAATATTCCCATAAGCAAGCTATCTGTTTTTATTCCTTTGTACGCTATATATTCTAATTCATTCTCGTCTTTACTGATGTAGTTCGAGACAAATAAATGTTTCCCACCTTCTTGTCGAGCTAGAGTCACTAGATTGCAATTGCTTGAGTCCATTCTAGATATTCTTATTTTTATACAAGAATCCGAGGTATTGGACATGGGTTGTGTTTGCTTAAAATCAGGACTGTTCGATTTCGTAGTTAATAAGTATCATATGTGTCACTATTATAAAAGTTGCAATATACTTTGAGCCAGCGTCCTCATTAAGACTCTCTAGAATAGTATAAGGTTAATGTTAATAGGCTCTTATTTAAGTGAGTGAAAAATTTTGATTTGACTCAACTCTTCAGTAGTGAAGAAGTGAATCGAGTAACGAATTTTTGTATATAAAATGAGTTGTTTGCTATACCACACAGCTCGACGTTTTAGGAGAAGTGGTTATAATTAACAATCCAGTAGGAACTAAATAAAATGATGAGAAATAAAGGGCTATCCAGGAATAGTTTAGATTCTTGTCGCTTCAAGTTAACAATGAAATGACGACAATCTAAAATATCCTCGTGGTTATCCAGTTAAGTAAAGAAATTTTCAAAAAATAAATGTGAAAATAGAAATCGGAACCAGTACTAATTCAAAATCTTAAAAGACTCAACAATGATTTCAACATGATTTACTAGTAATATCTATTCCCCATCATCTTCATACTCTCTCACTTACTGATTCTGGATAGTCGTAGTTTATCTCAACGACAGGAATTGTACGCCTAAGTTAACTAACAATTCCAGGTTTCAATTCGTTAGTGTACTGTTGAATTTCAAAAATTGTTCTAGTTTACACTTCACAACCCAATCATTCAAAATGAAAAATTTAGTTTCATATCAGTCATTGTCCAGAGTAAAGTTAGATTCTCGAGGCTTCGATAAATTAAGCGAAGCGACAATCTAGAAAGACAATGGGCTGTCAAGTGAGACTAAGTAAACTTTCCCAACTTATTTTTTAATAAGCAATAGACTAGTCCTTAATCAAATCTTTATAGAAAAGAAGCGTCCCTTACCAATTCTGGAAAGTTCTACTTAATGTCAGTAAAGGACGAACTGTTCAGATATTTCAATTAATCAGTTCAATTTTGAACTAAAAATGAAACATCGAAGAGAAGAGAAATTTTTATATTGGATAGCACTAGAGAGCATGGGAGAATTTGATTTGAATGATGTTAAATCCAAAATATGTTTTGAGTCATTAGGGAAAATATTCATCATTCAGGATATTACAAAAATAAAAAACTGAGTAAAATGGAAAAAGCCTGATTAAAATATCTACCAAATGACTCAATCTCCTACTAAATCAGTTACAAACCGAATGCATTATGACATATGTGTAAACGGGCACCTGCCGAATATACACCAAAATTGAGTACTTCTTATATGAAATTTTAAGGTCTTCTGATTCCCTTATTCCAGTCGGTTGAAAATGTACAGGATCTTGTACCTCATNCTTATATGAAATTTTAAGGTCTTCTGATTCCCTTATTCCAGTCGGTTGAAAATGTACAGGATCTTGTACCTCATAAGGTACAAGATCCTGTACCCTTCGAAACAGGATTCTGTACACTCCGTCAAGAAGGGTGGAGCTCTGTAGTGAAAGGATTAGCTTGTATGAGGGGATAAACGGTGCAAAATATAAAACGACGTCAGTGTCAATGCACTTTTAACTTAGTTGATATTTATAGTTTTTTAAATATTTTTTAATGCTCTTTTACTTTTGACTTGTGGCATCGTTTTAAAGTAACCAATTTACGTCTTTTATTTGCAAAACGCATACGAAATGTTGAGTTTGAGTTCAAATAAGAAACGTTGACATAAAGAATAATATTAATGTGTCCTGAGAATGAATGATCGTCAAAAAACTACTCATGTTTAATCATATATATATATATTTGTTATTATAAACATAATATTTAATTAACACTTAGCACACAAGTAGTTTTAACTTACTTACACATTGTACAATTTATATCCCAGTGATGTTAATCATAAATGAGAAAAGTTAAACCCGTCATTGGCACCAATAATTAATGGGAAAAATCAAACTAGAGAATAAAACCCTTGTATAACGAATAAGTAAAATTGATACGTTTTGTGATCCAGAAGCATCTTACTAACTCCGGACAAAATATCGTTTTCACTACTTTCAACCTCTTTGATGCGTCTGAAGAATTTTGCATTTTGCAGTTTTGTAGAAATTTTAAGGCAAACTGTTGATTAAAAATCTTTAAAACTTAACAACCTTGAATGAGATTATAAACTCAACGTGTTTATTGTTAGAAACCACTTCTTAATTCAAAGAATTGAAAACATTAAAGTTTTTCAAATACGTTTAAATTTTATCAATACTATGCCTCAAACCCCCCTCATTGTTAACTGAGTAGTTATATTTCACTCCTTGGACCGGCGCAGTAGAAAGTGTGCAGATCCCTGTCTCGAAGGGTACAGGATCCTGTACCTTATGAGGTAAAAGATGCTGTACCGTTCGAGACAGGATTCTGTACATTTTCAGCCGACTGAATTTATACAAGTCCATTTCCCGTTTCCTTCTCTTTCCGTTCCTTTTTCAACTAAACTGAAAAATAAAGGAAATAAAAGAATACGAATTGATCCATTTCAAGAAATATAAAAACGAAAAATAAAGATAACGACTGTTCGTTTTTGAAGGCAAACATTTCGTCATTTTTTGNTTCAAGAAATATAAAAACGAAAAATAAAGATAACGACTGTTCGTTTTTGAAGGCAAACATTTCGTCATTTTTTGTTTAATGTTCAGATGAGAATATAGTCGCACTATTCCGAGAATTGTAAACTCCTTGGATATGCTCTGATTCAAAGCATTTCAACATTATATAACAAATATAAACAGCAAAATTTTTCAAATTTCAGAAAAATCATCCTCTGGTGTGGTGGTCGTCATAGTGATTTCCATGATCTGCCTCGTGTTGAGTTTGACTGGAATCGCATATTTAGTGATGAGAATGAAAAATCAGCGAGNTTCAAGAAATATAAAAACGAAAAATAAAGATAACGACTGTTCGTTTTTGAAGGCAAACATTTCGTCATTTTTTGCTTAATGTTCAGATGAGAATATAGTCGCACTATTCCGAGAATTGTAAACTCCTTGGATATGCTCTGATTCAAAGCATTTCAACATTATATAACAACTATAAACAGCAAAATTTTTCAAATTTCAGAAAAATCATCCTCTGGTGTGGTGGTCGTCATAGTTNATCATCCTCTGGTGTGGTGGTCGTCATAGTTATTTCCATGATCTGCCTCGTGTTGAGTTTGACTGGAATCGCATATTTAGTGATGAGAATGAAAAATCAGCGAGATATTATTAACAAGCTTGCTGTGAGTGCATTCAAGGACGTAGATGTCGTAGGAAATACAAGGCGTGACCCACCAGACCCAATTTTTGACTTCAACACTCAAAATGTTATTCAAGAAGATGGTTTCAACCACGCAGATGCAGGAAGTTACCGTAGGATGTGAACCAACCTCTTAAGAATCCATCAAAATGATTGAGCTTGTGAAATGTTGAGTCCAAATTTTAAGATAATCAATCAAATAAATATGTGAATTTTATTCTCTATTATTTATGCAGCATCATTGTCTTAACCGGTGAATACTCAGGTTGGGTTTTTGGAATATCGAATATAATACGAAAGAAACTTCGAACTATTGCTCAACCCAACAGCTAACATATAATCATAATACTTTCCCCTAAAGATATTTACTTGGAGATCATGAAATCAATAGTGTATCGCATATGAGCATATAATCATCTAAAGTGTTAAAATAGGCTAAAGAATTGAATGATTTCCAGCTGCTTTCATGTTCTTTAAGGAAATTGTTAAAAGGCATAAAAGCGCATTTCACCTTGACATAGTCTCGTTGGCTTCAGGAAGTTTCTGTGAAGACGATGAATCAACGGGACGGGACAAAATACGCCTATAAATTGACCTTAAGCCACACCCTATTTAATAAAATTAGCCAGTTAGGAGTNGAAATTGTTAAAAGGCATAAAAGCGCATTTCACCTTGACATAGTCTCGTTGGCTTCAGGAAGTTTCTGTGAAGAGGCTGAAATCAATGGGACGGGACAAAATACGCCTATAAATTGACCTTAAGCCACACCCTATTTAATAAAATTAGCCAGTTAGGAGTCCAACTCTAGGCTATTCGATTTAGGATGTAAAAATATAAANTCCAACTCTAGGCTATTCGATTTAGGATGTAAAAATATAAAATACACCTAAAAAGCATAAAATCGCATAAACTTATAAAATAATATATATTGAATAATGGTAAATACCCAAAATATATAAACCTCTAGGCTATTATATAAATTCAGGAAGCCTTATGGCTGATTTATATAAATTAAACCATGGAAAACCGAAATTTTAAATGAGAACAGACTGTAAGCCACGCCCACTTTTTGGAAAAACCGACCAATTACAGGTCGACGTGACGACGATTTCTCAAGGCGTCTCTTTGTACTGTCTCCTTTCTATGATATCCCCAGCTCTGCATGCTGGTAATTGTTTTTGGAACAACGAATTTTTCTGTATAAACTATGTATGGTTTGTTTAATCCAGAAAGTTTGTACAATCATATAATTGTACTAAAGTATAAAAAAGAAAACAGCTTTTGAAAATATTCTACACTAAGAAAAAAAATCAATTAGATTCTAAATTATAATGTCCACATTTATAACGATTAAAATAATGTGCGGGTACAACTGAAAACTTTATCCTCGTGGAAGACTAAATAATGGGAAATTTAAGCAAGGTAGGTGTTTCAGTGTATAAATAAACCTCTGACTGGAATTATTTATCCCGCGATAAGAATATGTTCAATAACCTTCATGTACAATCACTTGCATAAGGCTACATGCACATAGAGACGCGACAGCGAATTTTACATACACGATGACGATTTTAGTAATCGCTATTGACGCAAAAGCCTTCACATAGATTCGCGACGAGAGTTTTTTCAATCGCGATGTGAGTTTTTAGATATTTTATCGTCCCTAGGAGCGATTCGCTCATATCTGTTCGAAACAGATATTTTTTGTGACGATACGCGATTTTGTAATGATAAGAGATGGTGAGTTGAAAAAAAAAATCAAAGTTTGACCCCTATGTGTGTTTCCACCTCACTCAACAGAGAACCTGCCGATCCCTCTTTCTCCTTTCTCTGCTTTGCTCCTGTCCAATCAAAACACATTCTGTAATGCTGATAGATGGTGAATTGAGAAAAAAAACTCGAGGGTTTTGACCCCTGTGTGTTTCCACCTGACTCAACAGAGAACCTGCCGACCCCTCTCTTTGCCTCTCTGCTTTGTTACATTGTTTTGCATTGCTCATTTTTTCCAATTGAATATTTCAATCGCAATCGTAGCTTATGCTATGTGTAATTAAGCGCGATTGAGTCTATGATTGCACATTCGTCTTTGTAACCGCGATTCAGCAAAATCGTCGTCGCGTTTGTAAAATTCGCTGTCGCGACTCTATGTGCATACACCCTAAAGCAATTGTTTGCATGTGGGCACTTGAACCGGGTTCGTGTATCCTCTGGCGCAAAATAAGTCACGCACTTTTTTATTGTAAAATTCTTCACTTTCTTTGGATTGCGAACCTGCACTCGGTTCTTCTAGAAATCCCCCAACCCCACACATGACGCCATACATGGACAAATCTAAACAGGGTTGTTTAAACATTGAAAACTTATAACTGAGTCTACGGAAGTGGGAGGCAAATAGTCATGACTGAATCACCTTGCTCCATGAAGAAGACAATCTGTGGCAAATGTATTCAGATTTTGGATGATGTAACAATTGACTGTATATAGATTTTTAAAACACTAACTCATTGATGTAAAATGAAAGATATGCTACAACTAAGCATACCCAAAGCAGACTACAAGTTAAAAGTAAAAATAGTTACATAAAAATGGGTTTGAATGAAAATTGTTTTCAGACTCTCGTAAACCATTGGACAAAAGGCAAAACATAAAGTGTTTGGAAAAATGATAACTGAAATAGATTTGACAAATGACTTACTTTTAATAAATTTTAGAAATGAAGCAAAGCGATAGAATTTACAACAATACTGCACAACATAATTTCCAATTTTTTAGTATTTCCTAAATAATTCCTACATCATGGAGCACAATGTAGTGAGTCTCCATTTCTTGAAAAATGATTCACAACCAATAATTGATTTTGTTGTCTGTGTCCTTTATTGTCTTGAACTTGCAAAGAATTTGACATTAAGAATAGACGGATATTATCTATTTGGAAATGTGACGCAACCAGTTTATCAAGTCGTGCGCAGTAGTTCTTAAAGAATTTGGGTTGATGCAGAAACTATATGTTTGTTTCTTATCCTGTCAAAANAAGTCGTGCGCAGTAGTTCTTAAAGAATTTGGGTTGATGCAGAAACTATATGTTTGTTTCTTATCCTGTCAAAAACCCATAGCAAAAGGTAAGAATATACTCACAATGAATATGAACAAATACGAAGATAACATTGTAATGGTCACATTCACATTGCATTCGTCGNAGAATATACTCACAATGAATATGAACAAATACGAAGATAACATTGTAATGGTCACATTCACATTGCATTCGTCGGAATGGCCGGAGTTATCAATACGAATGTCGGAGAATGACAAAGATGAACAACAAGCCATTGACTATTTTCCTCAGATCAGACAAATTGATGGTATAAGAAAAGCCATATTAATATTTCCAAGATTTGTAGTACTGATTTTAGATAATGAGGCGTACTTAATGAGAAGATCTGCTTGGAAAATTAAAAACAAGAATTTGAAAAAATATACGTACAGAATTGTACATCAGCGACAATCTTTTACTTTGAATGTACCAAATTTTCCAACTTTCTTACGTAGCAGTTTCGGTTACAAGGGAATCAAGTCTTCAAAAATAATTTTTAAATAGCAATGGAGTACTTGGGCATATTAAGCCTGGGTGAGAGATTCTTCTTGGTACCGTTGACACTAATTATATCGCGGTGATTCTGTTATGCCTGGTTTTTGTGGTTATTTCAATTAAGCCTAATTTGGTGATGAAAACAGCAACATATTTTTANATTCTGTTATGCCTGGTTTTTGTGGTTATTTCAATTAAGCCTAATTTGGTGATGAAAACAGCAACATATTTTTATAGAAATTTATGTCTTACTCTCTCAAAATCCTTAACGACGAAAATTATTATTAATCAACTTAACTTGGCTAATGGTTCCATTTTCTTAGATGTAGTCTGAAGCATCTAACCATTCGAATTTACGGAGAGGATTATATTTTATTAAAAAACTAATGAATAAATTGTAGCATTTTTTTAAATTCTTCGCTCAATTTCAATGATTACTAGAACATATAAACAAGTAATGGTGACGGCACACAAAATGGATGTGGATAATTTGATTAATTCATAAATACATTTTGAATAGTATAGTGCGTTCGAATATTTCCGCATGATGAAATCACAAAAAATTCAAAATTTATAGACAGTTAGATATTTGCACCGCTGCTGACGGTTTATCATTTTGAAAATCTTTGCTTTGATAGTTTTTATTTGAAATTGAGCAAAACCCTAAAAAAATCATCGAAAACATTTTCAGTCAGGTAAAACACCGTATATCTCGTATTTCGGATTCANTAAAACACCGTATATCTCGTATTTCGGATTCAAATTTGAAATAATCATTACTTGTTATGTCGAACTAAACCACCGTCCGCTGGTTGTAATTAGCCCAAAGTATCAGCCCATCGCCTCCTAACAATTCTAACTAACAAAAAATTTTAACACTAGTGCAATGGGCTGATAAAATCAGCAGACGGTGCTTTTCTTACTTACTAATATTTACCGCTGATGAATACTTGCTTTGTAAACGTGTCTTATAAAATAAATTCAGCAAACCCCGAATCTAAATTGTTAGATTGATGAAATCCGCTGATACAAATAAAAACCTATCTTGAAACAATTGATTTCAATTGTTTTAGGTAATTAAACTAAAGTAACGAACTGATGATGGATGTCTGTCAGTAGTGAAAACAAATTGGACAAAATTTACCTTGCTCTACTCATAATCATAATTTGCATTGTTGGGCATTGTAGCAAAATTTGAATTAATAAAAAAATTTGCTGCTATGATATTGAGTTGTTATCTAGGTNCATTGTTGGGCATTGTAGCAAAATTTGAATTAATAAAAAAATTTGCTGCTATGATATTGAGTTGTTATCTAGGTATTACATGTTCTAAAATGTACTACAATTTCTAAGAGTTTAATGAATTTCAATTTTAATTGAAATTTATTTAAATCTTTCGATCAAAATTGAGTAGAATAGTTAGAGTAAATTATGCATGTGGAAATAACTAATGCGTTCGAATGAGAAAGCAAACTTCCCGTGAATTAGTTCGGGAAAAATATTATAAATTTATAAATGCGTTACTCGTGCACCTTAATTTGCCGAAAATTCACAAACAAAATTGTTTGAAATTACTAAAAGGAATAAGACACTAAACTAAACTTGGATAAATTAAAGAACTAGACTTATTTTGTTAATTTTCTTAAATATTTGTTTATGGATCATTGGAGTATTGAGTTGCCATGCTTACCAACCTCATGAGTATACTTTTCTCCNTTGTTTATGGATCATTGGAGTATTGAGTTGCCATGCTTACCAACCTCATGAGTATACTTTTCTCCCATGTCATCCGTTTCAGTTACATTTAGCTAAGTTATTTCCACAAACATAATTTAGTCTAATTATTATAAATTGTCTGATAAATTATCGGAATTGTCTGAAATTTCTTCACTGCTACTGCTTTCACTAGAATCTCCTAATCTTATAACAAGATTTGGATTAGATGTGTTACATGTTCTAAATGTACTACAATTTCTCCGAAAGAGTTCAATGAATTCCAATTTTAATTGAAATTTATTTAAATCTTTCGAACAAAATTCCGTATAATAATTAGACTAAATTATGTTTGTGGAAATAACTTAGCTAAATGTAACTGAAACGGATGACATGGGAGAAAAGTATNTGTGTTACATGTTCTAAATGTACTACAATTTCTCCGAAAGAGTTCAATGAATTCCAATTTTAATTGAAATTTATTTAAATCTTTCGAACAAAATTCCGTATAATAATTAGACTAAATTATGTTTGTGGAAATAACTTAGCTAAATGTAACTGAAACGGATGACATGGGAGAAAAGTATACTCATGAGGTTGGTAAGCATGGCAACTCAATACTCCAATGATCCATAAACAAATATTTAAGAAAATTAACAAAATAAGTCTAGTTCTTTAATTTATCCAAGTTTAGTTTAGTGTCTTATTCCTTTTAGTAATTTCAAACAATTTTGTTTGTGAATTTTCGGCAAATTAAGGTGCACGAGTAACGCATTTATAAATTTATAATATTTTTCCCGAACTAATTCACGGGAAGTTTGCTTTCTCATTCGAACGCATTAGTTATTTCCACATGCATAATTTACTCTAACTATTCTACTCAATTTTGATCGAAAGATTTAAATAAATTTCAATTAAAATTGAAATTCATTAAACTCTTAGAAATTGTAGTACATTTTAGAACATGTAATACCTAGATAACAACTCAATATCATAGCAGCAAATTTTTTTATTAATTCAAATTTTGCTACAATGCCCAACAATGTAAATTCCGATTATGAGCCGAGCAAGGTAAATTTTATGTGACCAATTTGTTTTCACGTACTGAAAGACATCCATCATCTATTCGTTTTTGTTCTCATTTTTTTTCTGAGTTTAGTTACCTAAAACAATTGAAATCAATTGTTTCAGGATAGTTTTTATTTGTCTCAAAGGAATTCATCAAACTAACTTTAGTTTCGGGTTTGGCTGGATTTATTTGACTGAAGACATCTTTACAAAGCAAGTATTCATAGCGATAAATTTTAGTAGTGAAAAAAGAACTGCCCGCTTATTTTATCAGCACATTTCACTAGTGTTAACCTTTTTGTTAGTTTGAATTGTTAGGAAGCAATAGACTAATACTTTGGATTAATTACAATAAGCGGACGGTGATTTACTTCGACAACAATTAATCAACAGTACGATTATTTTAAACTTGAATCCCAAATACGAGATATACGGTGTTTTATCTGACTAAAGATGTTTTCGATGATTTTTTTTTTAGAGTTTTGCTCCCATTCATATAAAATAAACTATCAAAGCAAAGATTTTCACAATGATAAACCGTCAGCAGCGGTGCAAATGTCTGACTGTATAAATTTTGAATTTTTTGTGATTTCATCACGCGGGAAGTTCGGCTTTCTTATTCGAACGCACTGTATATAGCGAAATTTTGTTTTACTTTATTCCGTTATTTTCTTTTAAGTAGCTGTAATCCTGAAAATTATAATTGATTAGGTTTATATTCTTCTCCTTCTGTTGTAAATCAAATATTTGATATTAAATGGGTCTCCTATAAATGGGTCTTCTATATAAATATAATTAATATGTCTCCTTTATGAACAAGACATAAGGACATTATTACAAGTTTCATACTATTCACTTTTATAGTCAATCTCTATCTCAAACTTATTTTAATGTTTGGTTGATATTTTAAATAAAATTAATATGCGAATTAAATTTATACTCCGATTTAGAGTTGAGGACAATAGTCATCATTCCCAATATAATTTTATCTATAAGTTTCAAATCTAATTTTGGAGAAGTTGTTGAGAAAGGTATTTTACTAGATTACTTCGACAGTGTTTGGTTAGTAATTATCACTTTATGATGTTTAGTTGACTTAAGTTTGAAGCTTTAAGATATTAAGATGTATTATAATTAAAAATCTTATTTCATGTGGCAAATTCATATGGGGTAGAATTGATTCAAACTATGTTTTACTGATCAACTTGATAACATAGTAAAAAGTTTACAATTATAGAAATAAATGTATGGTTTGCCTTTTTGAATCTAAAATTAAGATCTATTTTGTATTACGGTTTATTTTGAAGTTCACTTAGGTGGGTATGGTTTTGTCACTGGATCCAAAGCTTGTAGAATTTTACATTCTGCGACAAAGTCGTTAGGAGTTTTTGCTCCATTCCCACCATTTGAGACGACATCGGACTGAAATTTGGCAACTGCAACAGGACTTTTTGACAATTGTTCAGCTGCCGTTTGAACCCTCGCATCTACCGCTGTAAGGCACACAACTGCCTGAAGTGGACCACCATAATTTTTACTGAAAGCGTCAACCAGTATTGAAGCCTCTTTCAAAAAATCGTTAGACAACAGCTTGAAACATTCTGTTATGAGAACTTCTTTGGTATCCTTGTATTTTTCGATGTAAGCATTGATTATCTCTACGGGATGATCCGGTCCCAGGGCAGCCTTGAGGGCAAGGCATTCCGCGAGATATTTTTCATTTTCACTAGCAACACCGTTTGCTCTTGCCAAAATACTTAACAGCCATGCAGCAGAAAAGAAACAGATAGTGAGATATTGTTGCATTTGGGAATTTTAGAAATGATCGTATTGTAACTGTGTAAATATTTAAATCGTTTTCTAGGATTCATTTAATGTTTGATTTTTATACCATGAGCTTTACATTATTAAGCTTTGTTAAGGTTACTTAATTTTGTGGTTTTATTTAGTTACTCCAAATTAGCGATTGCTAAATTGCTATTAAGTTTGGTAGCTAAATTCTTGTTTGCAAGTATCACTATTAATTTTGACAGAATTTATTGGTAGTTAAGAAAAAGGTCTACAATAGAGTAACTGAAATGACATACGCATCCTTTTAGATAAGATAGTTTAGTTTTAAGGTTCTTTTAAATTAGAACTTTCAGTTTTAGTAAAATGAAAATGAAAGGGAATGAACGACAACATTGAAATGATAAGATGTAATGCCCGTCTATTGGTATGGAATTTAAATTCTGTGTGAAGGACGTAAAAAACGAAATCCACTATCGTATGCCACTATTGTATGGCATTATTTCCCATTGTATCAAATCTTATTGTAAGGCATTATTTTTCATTGTATAAAATCCTATCAATGACTTCCTATTCTTCTGTGCAACCGGACGAAGAAGATATTTGAGAATATAAGTATTTCTAGCGTAAACCAGAGTCAACAAGAATCATCCCAGATGCTTCCTCATTTTATAAAAGATGAAAAAAGCTGAAAAATATCCAGGTGACCTTGCGACTACGTTAGTGAATTCGACTTTTTGTTGCAATTACCCAATACATTATGCAAGTAGTATCCATTTCGGGATCTGAATAGTTTGATTATAACAATTTCAAGCACGATTCGATTGCACTTGAATGTCTTTGGATTCAGATATATCTATGCAGTTATTAGGATTTCAATTTAACCAATCAGTGTAGTTTGATAAGAAGTTAACCAGTTTACCCAATAGAACTTTTTCTTTTTCTTGGCTACGTGATTAATTGTTCCCTTCTTCTGGCTAATATTCTACATGTCTCATTAGCGATTACACGAAACGCAATGGTACCATAATGACCAAAGCCAAAGAACAAAAAAGTTTAATACTAACAGCTGACTCATGCAGTTTACTAGCGTAAAAATGAATATATTAACTTTTTGTTCTTTCGCTTTGGTCATTACGGTATGCAATGTTTCATACCATGACAACTGCTCAAATTGGGTTATTTATCCGGGATTTGAGCACTGGTTTTGACAAATTCAGAAATCATTTTAGTTTTGTCGTAAAACAAGAATTTAGCCTGGAAACTGGTTTTCGGTTTGAAATTACTCTTTGGGACGATATGGCTAGCGATTGCAGATGTCAAGGGACATGTGTCCACTCTTTGATGTGTTTTAATTTTTGTAAAATAAAACGTAATGATGTCAGTTTTTAGCACGACATAAATTTTTGAGTCCTTGACATCAATTATATTGCGTCTAAATGTAAATGCTTAATTAATTATGCATATGAGCTAATTTGTACATCGCAACATAACACTTCTGAATGAAATGTTATCGGGTTTACTAATGCTTCTTGCGTTGTCTGTTAACAGGTTTGAATTATTTAGCAGGTTCTATTTATCAATTAGCACCTGCGAGTGATATTTGAAGTAGGTTTGCATAGTTGTGATATTACAGAACCATGGAAACAAAATTGTGTGGATAATTAGAATAGCGAATAACATAGCAAACGAGAAAGCTAACATGCAGTGCAAGTAAATTCGAAAAGAAAAAGAATATATTTCGTAAATTGGCGAGAAGAAAGTTTTGTAAATGGGTTAGACTTGGACTGTGATTTACAGAAATTTAAAAGTAAATGAGTCGATTCAGTGGAGTCCATTTATCCAATTCAAGAGTAAGTGTCTTACTAACTCACTGCCTTTTGTCTACACTTCAACCATTATTTTTGGAATCACTGAAAGTTACTTTTTACAGATCCTCTTTGCTGGAGAAACCGTTCATTGATCATTCGAAAGTAGGAAGGAGAATTTTTTTAATCAAGTCTTTGCGACAACTAGAAAAAAAGTTACAATGTTTTGAAAATTGTAATTTCGGAACATTTGTTTGGGACTCCTAACTTCTCATGTAAATTGGCCCAAAAGAA
This sequence comes from Holacanthella duospinosa, assembly GCA_002738285.1. Taxonomy (NCBI): domain Eukaryota; kingdom Metazoa; phylum Arthropoda; class Collembola; order Poduromorpha; family Neanuridae; genus Holacanthella; species Holacanthella duospinosa. The sequence goes on along the minus strand of NIPM01000044.1, from coordinate 169,415 downwards.
AGTTCCGAAATTACAATATTTAAAAGACGTTCCTTTTTTTAGTTGTCGCAGGAACTTGATTAAAAAAATTCTCCTCTCTACTTTCGAATGATATTTCTGAAACCGTAAACCCTATCACCAAAATAATTAGGTTTATGGAGTTCAATTGACAATAATTTATGTCACCACGCTTTCCCCAACAAAGAGCATGAGTCAAAAGTCACTTCCAGTGGTTCAAAAAATTGTCTTAGTGTATAAAGTCAAATTTAACTTCTAATTCTGATTTACCAACAACAAATAGCATGAAATTCAACTCATTCACTGAGTCAGCGATTCTCGGGCAAATGTGACGCATTATAGTATACCTTAAAGAAACTAACAATTCCAAGAATTGGTTCACGCTACTTTAAAAAATGCTTTTGATTTTTTCTTTCTAAAAGCAACAGAAATATTTGCTTATATCCTTACCGAAACATCAACAATATTGCTTAAAATACAAAGATATTGTTAATTGTTGCCGAAAATTGTAAAAATTTGAAAAAAAAATTTTACCGAAGAAATAAGTCTGGTCAAAACTTGCCACTTTGTTGGAAATGTTTTTGACTGATGTCATTGGTGAATGAAAAAATTCTTTTTATTACGATATCACATTATTCTTTACAAAATCTAGGTATTACTACATTAACAAATGATCTGCATGACGGAGCAACATGTGCGGAATATGGAATTGAATTGGTTTTACAATACATAAAAAAAACAAAATAAGTCGATGCAAGAAACCATTAGCGAATTTTTAAGGTTACGAGGGAAACATTCATGCTCATGAAGCACAAATTAGTCTTCATGGCAACAAGTAATAAATAGTTTCCCTCATTTGACAAACGTTCTCACGCATGTTATCCTATTGAAAATAAGCCAGCCAGCGGATGGTTAACATATTGCTGGTTTGAAGTCATAGGCCCAACAATGGCTGCTTATAGGACACCATCGTCACACTAATTATAAAGTTTTTGTGAAAAAAACTTCTCAAATACCAGAATGATTCTTCCCTATCGTTGCAGCAACAAAAAGTATATAAATGTATTTCTGTCCAATCGAGCGTTAATCAGAATATTGTCCGAATCTCTCCATTTGGAGAGTCAAAATGTCATGCTTAACTAAATTGTCCATGAGTACTAAACACTTACTCCGACGAACTTTTTGTGTGAAAAAATATTTCTCGGATTTTCCCTGATGTATCTTGGATTAATCAGCAGTAGTGGTCAATAAACAGTATTGGACCATGGCATACAGAAACATGAACTCCGACGATTTGGAACTCGCTCATACAAAGCTCACTCAACTATGACTCACGACGGATGCAATACCGGCCATAATGCATTATTGGGTAAATCAACAGGAATTGTCAAACCCAAATAATGATAGGATTGTGTAACCACCGATTGGCCTCCGATGATTATTTACATAATGTTTGGGCACTATATTATCCCTAATTCTTAGATTATTCCCCGACTAGATATCAAATCTACAGGAATATATGGGTAAATATTGCAAAAACACAATTAGTGGTATGATAGTTAATAGAAACATGATCCTTTAAAGTAGCATGGTCTCCGAACTCAAATTTTTAATAGTGACATTGTCCCTAGTAATACCATGGTCCTTAATTGTTGCATGCTACTCAATAATAGCATAATGCTAAAGCTACTGCGCTGAGCTGTCTTAGAAGTGAACTAAACAATAGGCGCTTTGCATGAATACATTCATTAAGCAATTTGACAATACCGAGGAATTCTTTATGTTAAATTTGAAAAAGCATATTTCATTTGGTGATTTAAATAGACGCGTATTTAACAAAACCTTTCTGTAGAATTAATTTGCCAGTTACCCACTAGTAAGAATAGTAGCATTGCTCATATAGTGGCATGGTCCTAAACAGTACGATAATATTAGAGATCGGAATAATAGCAGCATGGCGTTACTAATTGTTTTTGTGGTAAAATATTCCTTGGTACATTTTAAACCGATTATTTTAGTCAACTAACAATCCCAGTATATACTGATGTAAGAATCGACAGCGAACTTTAGACGGGTTTAAAGTGTTAAAAATGAGTACATAACGTATTGAGGTTTAATTAAGAGGAAAATAGGTTATGGAACACTCTTACATACATACAACCAAATATTCGAATATTTAATTAAGTAGTCTACAAGTGATAAATTAAGATAAGATAAGTAATATCAAAGTTGCCAAAGCGCAGAAGCTACTAAACGGTATAAAAACTATTTGTTTGCAGTTTACTGGTAGTAGTTGATAGACAACCGTTCATAATGCTAGAAGATAGTTTGATACGAGGCTATTGTTACTTAGGTGCGTTTCTTGGTCTATTTCCTGTAGAAAGTATTCGCAGTTCAATATTTAAGTATAAACTACAAAGTTATTGGGGAATTTGGTTCTTAATTGTAATAGTATTGAACATTATTGTTGCACATTCATCTTTAATGTCACTACCGTTTTATATGGCTGCAGTTGCAAAAACATATGGCGTGACTCCACTAGTTTCCAAATTAATTGTTGGTTTTAGTGCTGTCTACTGGGGAGGAGTATATATTTTTTGTGGTCTGTCGATATTTGCCTTTCCAGGATTTCTCCAAATTTGGGCAGAATTGACTTCCTATGACAATACTTACGGAGTAAATACAATAATTGCCGAAAAACCTAAAAAATTCATAGTTTGGGTGCTAAAATGTTTTGTTATGTTAACTGAGTGTCTGTTGGGACTCTTCTTAAATCAAAGCATGTCTTACTTATCTCAACATCCAGAGTATTTAGAACAAAGTGTGCGATATGGGCCATTGTTTAGAATATTCAATCTTTCCACTTTGAGTTGGATAAGTGGTGTAAGTCTTTTAATTGGTCGCTTTGGTACCATCATTGGTTTGGAGTTTATAACCTTCATTTCCAAATCAATTGCTAAGCGACTCAAATTAGTCAAAGAAAATATCATTTCCAGATACGCAGAGCCTGTATTAAAATTTGATAGATACTTTGGCAATCTACAAATTGGTTCACATCTACATCAATCTACATTGAGTGAACATGCAACCAAAATCCGTGGGTTGCACAACATTTTAAAGAAATTTCAACATATTTCAAATTGGATGATACTGTTTTACATGGCTCTCACTTCAATTTTCCTGACTTTTATTACATTTACGTTGTTCAATAATATTCACTTATTGGCAACAGATGAATTTTTAATTCCACTCTGCATTTTGTTGAATAGAGTTACAGTTATCATGAAGATTGCCTTATTTGCTTCGGATGGTGAAGTTATAACTAAAGAGGTAAAAAATGCCCCAGTCCATCTATTTTACAAGTGTAGTAATACACGTAGCAGGGTGAGTTTGTAACGACTTTCCACGGATACACATACTACCTTACAATCACCTACTTACTATGGTGTGACTTACTCACTTGATAAGACTTGCAACAAAACGGATGAGTATGTGATAGTAGGATAGTGTGGGTATCCATTTATAGTTTTTAAAAAGTCACTATACTGTCCCACACTATATTCAAAGAGATACCAACCGCACATTCGGAAGCCAATTAGCGAATAAATTTTCTACTCAACAGCTAGTCATGTTCACTAAACAACAACCGACAGAGTATTTTTGCTTTATGGCTTTCGAAAACATCGTGGGATGTTTTTGGTAACACTTTTAGCGGAGAATGCAAATGTCTTATAAATTTAGTAACGATATTACTTTTTATAAAAGTTTATAAAAGTGCTAAAAGTTTTAAAGAAACATTATATGTAGGGGTACGTCGAAAAAACTCCTACATCAAGTCCCTACGGTAACTGGAAACAAAATTGTTTTTCAAGTCAAATATTTTGTTATATTATTTGAAACGTTCTGGCTCTGAGTACATTGTCTACAAAGAACATTAATGGTTTTAAAGGGATAATATTCATTCCTGATAATCTGTTACATAAATCATAGTGTCGGATGGTGAAAAGTAACTGGTATTTACGTACATTAAGTTCGGTAATATTAATCGGAATTATTTGAAGAATACTTGACAATTTTAGTCTCACAAATTTTATATTTACGTATATTTATATTTAATTATATACACTTGTTATCAACAGATGAGTTACAACTCTAATTTGTTTAATGGAGGTACGGTTATAATGAAGCGTGCATTATTTGTGTCAGATGAAGTTGCAGCAAAATGTGTCCCAGTAATTCAATCAAAGAATTTATAAAATTATACCTGCCATGTACAGTTACACATTATATTAAAAAGCATAGTGATGATGATGATTTTGATTATCACAATTTTGTGAAGAAAGCAAATTAAAAATTCAGAACAAATATTACAAGCAAACGTTTTTCTTGGAAAGTGATAAAAATTTCAGTGAAACATTAAAAAGTAAAGGTAACAAAAAGAAATTAAATTCCTACGGTCACTTTACTAGAAACAAATGTAATGTCTTTGTTTTAACTTATAAATTTTATGATATTAGAAAGCCTTTACGTTTAAATGTTTTGTTATGTTTAAAGAACATAATAAACCATTTAAGTAAAAATATTTTTGTTTGAGTTGCACATATTGATCCGTCTTGTCCATCCGTCAGTGCTGCAACTCAATTACAAATAGATGGATGGAGATAGATAGCCCATACACTAAGGTCGAAAAATTTTGAAGATGAACTATAAATGTCAACTGAGACTCCAAGTTTACTAATGGGAATTTACATGTTAAATATTTAGAGAACTAATGGATTGATCGGAATAAAGTTTTCACTACTGAATGACATCGGGCTCTTTCATCCGTCCAGTGTACTTTGTATAAGCGCAGTAGATGTTGGCTTCAATGGATGTAAGTATTGGGAAATGCTCTGATAAAAATGAATGAAATGGAGCAAAAGTAGGGAAGATAGGGGAAAGTGTTTGTATATTTTACAGGGAAGATGTAAGAGAGGGAAAGCGCTCGGACTAGTATGGTTGAAGCTAAAATGCATGGAAAAAGGGGGAGTGTTTGGGAATAATACATTCGGCTGTAATAGCTTGGAAGTGCCCTAGCAAAAATTGTTGAGTTGATTTCATGTGTATGCTCACTCGACGATTATGCGCACCGCTCACCGCAATTTTCTCTGCCCACACCCTTTGTAGTGTCCACCTCCCTTCACTTATTTCCAACTCACTTCGCTATCGCTCTGTACCCACTCTACTGCCCTTTCCCCTCACAAATGTCCACTGACTCCAGCACTACCCAAACGCCTTTCTCACCACACAACCGCTGTCTTAACCACCCCCTCCCGCGAAACCACCAAAACGCCTCCCTGCCACCCATACCCACCTACCTAACCCCCTATATTTGCTTAATTGTCATATTTCATACCATATATACACATCCGTTCGATTGGAAAATATTCGTTCTGGGAATTATATATCTTGCTTATCGTTTCAGGGTGGCCTTTTGTTTCCATAGTGCGAACAAAACGAAAAGATCAGTTAACATGATTAACTTTGATAACTTGTCTAATTTATTGAAATGACTTAGCTTTTTTTGGTTTTGAAAGCTTCCACTCATTTATTCAGTAATTAAATTTCTGACCTTTTCTTTCAAATCAAATCAAAATACTGATAGATTATTGAGTTTCATTTGGAAACATTGAAAACGATGAAAGCACATTGTTAACTAATTCACTGTTTCAATTTTGAAAAGTTTATGAAATTCAGTATTTGATGTAATCTTTTTTGCATATTACAACTTTCAAAATAAAAAAATGTTGTTTCAAATTTTATTTCGCTCTAACAATTTTTGATGGATTTTAAAACGTTAAGGGAACGGACAGATCAGAATTGCCAAACTGCATGGATAAACATGTTATTTCCGATCGGCTTTGAATTTTTTTTTTCAAATTTCATACTATCTGGTTGACCTATATTTGGATGGGAACGTTTACGGTACTATTATGCAAATTAGTGCTAAATTGATCTAATCAAAGCTTGAACAAAATTATTCTTTTCAATAGTACATTAGCATAAATATCCTAATTGTTTTAAGTGATTAATTGCAGTGGGAGAGCCTTAGGATTGCAATACTGACTCTTCCAAACGGGATGGATGAGGAAACGCTACACATTGCAGAAGATAAAAGCTTTGAACTCACTGGATATGGATTTTTTACACTAAACAATAAATGCATCACATCGGTAGGTGAGAGATAGGTTTGAGATGCCTCTTACCTGATGAATAAATAATTTTTAATTATAATTAAAGACATACAAAGTATTTGGAAAAAGTTAACCACACAAAGGTGTTATTTAATAATATCTTTCGAAATGCATTTGTGTATTATTGATACCAATGTTTTAGAAACGAGTATCTTCGACGAAGATACTCGGATTAAACAATCAAGTTTTTGCTTTAACTAAAATATTTTTGTAAAGCTGTAAACGTCTACAGATTGTCTCAAATGTCCCACATGGTTCAGGTTTTGCCGTGAGCCAGAGCCGATTTCTCAATCCGAAATTCAAAATATTTTCAATATTAAAAGGAAAATAATAGCAAATCAGTATTAACCTTATTCAATGCTTGGTACATTGTAACTCAGCTATAATGACACCCAAGATGGTTTTCTGCATACATGGGCATGTTGACTGCCCTCGCCGAAAGGACAGGAGGGCAATTGGCCCATATAAAATTCAAAATGGGAGAAATGTTCCGATGCAAATAAANATTAACCTTATTCAATGCTTGGTACATTGTAACTCAGCTATAATGACACCCAAGATGGTTTTCTGCATACATGGGGATGTTGACTGCCCTCGCCGAAAGGGCAGGAGGGCAATTGGCCCATATAAAATTCAAAATGGGAGAAATGTTCCGATGCAAATAAAGCAAATCAGGAGAGACGCTTTAGAAATTGGTGTTGAAATAAGGATCTAGAGACAATGTAGCCAACATGTAAAACAAAAAAAATGATGACCATGAACTTTCAAATTGTAATGTGGTATTTGCAAATATTACAGTGTTTAATGGTAATTTGTAATTTTTTGATAAAAAACGAGGATTTTTTTATGATTGCTTGTTAGGTTAATTAACTCCAAAATCAAATCAAAATCAAGCTGCATGATTGTTTGCATTTTAAACTAGTTTTAAATTCAAACACACAGAAATAAAATTATAATAAAATTTAACTGTTTATGTGCGGCGAGCTTTGGCTAGTTGATAGAGAAAACTTATTCGAGAAATGGGGTATGACCCTTGCGGATCTTCTCTACCCCATTCAACAGAGAACTTGCTGACCTCGCATTTCTAGGGCTACAACAACTTATAGTATAAAATAACTTAATATAATATTATAAATAGGAATAGTAAAGAATATAATAATAGTTGTGAATAATAGCAAAAAATTATAAAATTGAGGAAGCAACAGGTTGGGTAAGAAAATATTTAGCTGTTGCTTCAACCGATTGTTGAGATATTTTATACTAGTAAAAATATTAATAGCCGAGGGGATGTGTTAGAAAAAGTTGTGACTCACAATCACGACCTTATGAAATACTTAGAAGAGGACATGACTCATCATCTTCCTTATCCTAAACTTTCTAAGCTCTATTTCTGTGAGCCTTTAAGGGCTAATATTTTGATAGTAGTTACAACTATACTAGTTTAAACTAACTTTATTCCTTTCGAATTTTCCATGAGAACCCTATAAAAAGGGAGTTAAATGTCATATTAAGTTAACCAGTTACTCTGTCAATTTTGTCTTGCAACTTTACTTAAATAAACTTACTTGTTCTACTGTCTTTAGAAACTCTAGATCCAGAATTTTGTATTACATGGTAGCAGTCGAGTGGTTGAGTTAGGGACAATAGGCAGTAAATTTTAAAGTTAGAAAGGAGTTAATAGTTTTCCCGAAATCCTTTAGAACTACAGTAAAGTGATATGTTTAGCAGAATCTAAACAGAATTTTGAAAAGAAAAGTAACGCAACAGAGTGAAATTTATTGTTTAACTATTCAAAAAATCATATTTTGAAAAAAAATGTTACATGTGCAACAAGTTCATCCTGCNTTTAACTATTCAAGAGATCATATTTTGAAAGAAAGTGTTACATGTGCAACAAGTTAATCCTGGACATACCTCAAAGCAGAGTGAAACTACAGAAGTGCACACAAGACATCAGAGGCTAGAGGATTTAAAAGTCACTAGGCAACAAAAGGTAACAGAGTGATTCACAATAGAGTGAATTTATTATCAATACAGTGATTCACAACAGAGTGAAAAAGCAGAGCATAAGTGAAAGTGAATAAACCAATCTTATAGCAATAAGACTGGTGGAGTGAACTAAATAGGAGAAAGTTAAGCTCTAGACAAACAGAAAGTGACAATTTAGCAGAAAGTGAAAGAGAACAGCACAAGCAAAAGTGNAGAAAGTTAAGCTCTAGACAAACAGAAAGTGACAATTTAGCAGAAAGTGAAAGAGAACAGCACAAGCAAAAGTGTTAGCATCAACAGAGTTAATCAATCAGAGAAAAGAAAGAAGGTCACAGTTCTTAAAGAATTAAGTCANCTCAATGACATCCCACAGACAATATAAAACGTTTTGAATTTATCGGAAATCTTAAAGTGCAGAAAAAAGCTTAAAAAAACAATCCTGAACGCCCTACACAAACGGAAAACCTGGACTGAGAAAGAGAAAGCATGATAAATGGGATAATATGATCTGGGGCAATGACAAATGTGGAATTTGGATTACCCGGATGGATTNAATTTTGTCTTGCAACTTTACTTAAATAAACTTACTTGTTCTACTGTCTTTAGAAACTCTAGATCCAGAATTTTTTATTACAGGATGCATTTGGGGGTAATTGGTGAAGTATGCAATCTCTCAGTGTGAAATTAGCATGAGTTTTGGCNTTATTACAGGATGCATTTGGGGGTAATTGGTGAAGTATGCAATCTCTCAGTGTGAAATTAGCATGAGTTTTGGCAAATGTTATGGGAAATAAGATATCAAATTTCAATTTTTTTTTGATTGGGTAGATTATGAGAATTTCGCGCGAACATACTACTAACTTAACTACTAAATTTGAACATAACTATGTAAATACATCTTTATTGGTGTCGTAAGTGTACTAATTGGTTAAACATTTAACCAGACTCGGTNTACATCTTTATTGGTGTCGTAAGTGTACTAATTGGTTAAACATTTAACCAGACTCGGTCGGGTGAAAGCACTCCGAATTTCAAACGGATAAAATAAGTAATATGGCCCAGAATCAAACTTCAAATGTTAAAGTATGTTAAATTATTGTTAAATCTGAGCATTCGGTACAAAATTATCTTAAATATATGGTAAATTCCGTGAAGAAGAGAAAGTGCGAACCAAAGCCGAAGGTCACAAATTCAACGGAACNTCTTAAATATATGGTAAATTCCGTGAAGAAGAGAAAGTGCGAACCAAAGCCGAAGGTCACAAATTCAACGGAACGTCGAATTCTGAGAGAAGCTAGCAATAATTCGATTACAGCTGCCAAAATCAAGTACAACTTGGATCTCAATGACATCCCACAGACAATATAAAACGTTTTGAATTTATCGGAAATCTTAAAGTGCAGAAAAAAGCTTAANCTCAATGACATCCCACAGACAATATAAAACGTTTTGAATTTATCGGAAATCTTAAAGTGCAGAAAAAAGCTTAAGAAAACAATCCTGAACGCCCTATACAAACGGAAAACCTGGACTGAGAAATAGAAAGCATGATAAATGGGATAATATGATCTGGGGCAATGACAAATGTGGAATTTGGATTACCCGGATGGATTNTAGAAAGCATGATAAATGGGATAATATGATCTGGGGCAATGACAAATGTGGAATTTGGATTACCCGGATGGATTGTCAGCATACTGGCACGATTTAAAAAAGATTGAACATATTTTTTCCATACAGCATCCCGGAGGCGGATTGTTTATGATATTGGTGCATTTACTTTCATACACAAGCACCGCTCTGTATCGCAACACCGCGACAGGCCTCAAATAAGTATCAGGGATACCTGAATAAACCTCAGGACGGCGCAAGGTTTCACACTTCCAATTGTACTAAGAACTTTCTCCAACACATTATTATCCAGGTACCTATAATAACATTATAGGTTATTTCTCCCCTCATGATACATCTCTGATGTTAATTTCGCCATGACAGGTTGAATACTTCAGCAATTATCCCGAAAACATCCCCTCGGCTGTTAATATTTGACTAGTGTATTAAAACGAATTGGTGGTATACTTATCAAGCTAATTTCTNAACATCCCCTCGGCTGTTAATATTTGACTAGTGTATTAAAACGAATTGGTGGTATACTTATCAAGCTAATTTCTGTACCTATTGAAGTTATAATTCAAGATGAACTACAAACAAAGAATATATTGTAGAAGCAACAATATAATAATACGCAGAGCACTGATAGCTGAGATGTGACTCAATAACTAACCATGGACATACACTTTCAAACTGGTTCCAATTCGGCAAACATAAAATGCATTACATGTGGTTGATAATTTTAAAGGCTAACAAGTGAATGTAACAAACAACTTTCAATCGTTACGTTTCAGGTTAAATAGTAAATCAATAGATAAGGGTGTTCACTGAGCCTCATATGAAGACCACCTCGCACCCCGTGCATTACATTACCCAACCCCGCTTATTCCCGGCCGATATATTACCCTAGCACAGAAATTACAAAACATCGGGCATTAGATTTCCTTCGACATTATCCTGGCACAGAACACCCCTGTATTACCTACCCGAGGCATTACCTTACCCCGAAATCACATTACCTCGTGTATTACATTACTCACGACATTAACCTTCCACTGGCTTTACCTCACTCAGTGCATTATTTTAACCCAGTCATTACCGGATTTCGAAATTAATCTATCCCTGCGTTACCCTATTCCGGGCATTATTCTACCCTGGACCTGACCTGATTCGAAGATTTCCTTACCCTGAGCATAACTTTACCCCCGACATTACCCTACCCCAAATAATACCCTCGACATTACTCACCCCAGGAGAAAAGGAAATCCCTTTCCCACTACCGCTATAATGCATTACCTAGTCACCTACTGCACTACCGCCAAACATGGAAAATACCCGAATTAGGCATTATCATGATTCCGGGTTGTGAACTTCATCAATTAGGGATGGGAATAATTATGAATATTTATAAAATGTTGTCAAAAATTTTAAAATATTAGTCGATTTAAAAAATAAACGAATTAAGGCCTCATCAAGATTACGAGTTGTAAAATAAAAATTTTCAATTTGGATATGGAGAATATGAATGGTTATAAAATTTTTTTTTTAATTTTGAAACATTTGTAAATTTAGAAATTATCTGAATTAGGACATCATCAAGAATTTGTGTTTTAACATAAAATTTGATCAATTAGGTTGTTAAAAGTTGCACAGGGGAGTCAAAATTTCCCTATGCAAATTGGTTAAATTTATTTTACACCTCGGAATTANTTGTTAAAAGTTGCACAGGGGAGTCAAAATTTCCCTATGCAAATTGGTTAAATTTATTTTACACCTCGGAATTAATATAATACCCGGATTATAGTATTTTTTCAATTGACAAATGTTTTAAAATTTTCGACAAACCCGTTTATTATTTTTTCCATTCAAATTCACGATCTTTTAGTTCAAAATCATGATGACGCCCGAATTCAAGTGTTTTCTAAATGGACAAATATTTTAAAATTCCTCAAATTTTTTTACTCATAATTTTTTTATACAAGTTAATTAAGTCCTAGTTTAATGCCCGGTATCATATTAATGTCCTAATTCAAATATTTTCTAAATTGACAAATATTTCATAATTCCTGACAATATTGTATATCGATTTTTAATTTTCACCATCTGAAGATGTCTGTAATAAATTCAAGAATAAATTACACTTTTGGAATTAGGCATAGTAAGGTATCGTGATGCTAATCATAACATGGTAAATGATATTAAATCCCGAGACTCATTTACCAACTTCAATCCTATTACTCTATTAGCCTACGCAGGTTTCTTTTGTATGATGTAATATGTCCATTATGTTGTTTCAGATCGTTAGCGAAATTATCAAATACAACGTTGTGTTATTCCAATTTGAAGTTGAAGATGTAATTGGTTAATACTACGGCAATCTGGAAGAGACTCGATGCCTGGACAAAATTCAGAAGTTAATCCAACTTTATCAATAAAATCTAAAATTAATTTGATGAAATAACTCAAGCAAATAGTCCTTAAATTTGTAAAATGACTTTATGTAATATTTCATCTCCTTTGACCTTTAAGGTAACGATGAAGTCCAACTTAAGTTAAATTAATTAGTATGTGAAACCTCAAGGAGAATTATCACTGAAAGTTGTAATTCTCTTTGAGATTTCACCGCAAAGTGAGCCTAATTAATCAAAAATGCCGGTCAAGTTGGAGTTGTCCGACAAAGTAAAAACTAATTTCTAACAAATATAATGGAAGCCTAAAAACTAAAAAATTAGGGAAAAAGTATTTTGATTTAGATATTGAAGAATAAGCAAATATTCATTTTGCGTACTCTTGCTGAAAGGTTACCGAAAGGTCTCTGAAAGGTCACTAGTCAACAAAGGCACGCAACGCTCAACAATATATGTTCATAATTTTGTAATCGAAATCACTTAAGTCATATCTATACTTGTGGAATTGAAATTTAAGAACTGTAGTTGTACTATCACAGTAATGTAGTAGTTTAGTATTCAGCAAACAGTATGATATAAAATAAAAATTAAATGACAATTTAGAAATTCTTGCCTAAACAAAATAAAAGTTATTTAAGTGAAGCAAAAGAACAACTTTGCCGGTGCGTAAAAGAGCCATCCAGACAATAAAATATTATATGCCTCAGATTTAAGCTACAAACTATTTAGTAATGATTCAAATAACAGCTTAAGAATTGTTGTTGCACTATGGGCCAAACTAGGAAAATACTTTTTTTTTTGAAAATCCTATCAATGGTTGAACCTTAATCTGGTGGACTTGGAAATTTAAAACTAGTAGCAAAAAACATTGATTAATTTTAAAAACTAAAAAATCAAAAAAAAATCGGAATTCAGAGAATACGAAGGGAATTACAGAGCGATCGTTGATTCTTTTTATACTCTTCACTTAAGTTTTCACATTTACCCCATTTTGAGGGCACAATTCGCAAATTTTTCTTTATACATGTGAAAACTATTTTTAGGAATATGTATGAATACAAGAGTTAGAGAAGGATAGCTGATAAAAATTTGAATTCAAATGATTTAAAAATTTTTTTAGGAAAAACCATCATTCCCACAAAATTTTAAGACAAAGAACCCTTTCGGATAAGGCCTGTTTTTGGGCTCAATTACATGCCAAACTATGGAGTTTCGCTGGGCCCAGTAATTGTGCAATTATGCAACCGGAAAAGGTGAAAACTGTATAGATACAAATTCTTTTCACATGAAAATGTACAAATCAAACATTTTCAATACTATGAATTATTTACAGTACCCCGGACAAATTGTTTGGTATACTTTAATATAAATTCAGTTGTCGCCTTAGCATTCGTTTTTCAAAAAATAGCTTATACACCAGCCCGGGGTACAAAGAAATGGTTGAAGGATGTTGATTTGGCGCATGTTAGCTAGGGATCCCATTTTTTAACCCGCTCAATCCGCTAATCTTTGCAACTTAGGGAAAAGTAGAGCTACCGCTGTCCCTCTTTGTTCGGGACATACTTTACACCAAAACGAAAACAATTGGACTTAGAAATAATTGAACGTCGAAACTATCATAAACTTGTTTTTGAATTTTGCCACTTTGACTGTTATTTTCGAGTTGCACAGTTTTTGCCGTATTCGGCTGATTACAACGCTCGCGTTATTACAGAGCTTTGTTGAGTTGATTCTAAGTATTCAGTCCATTTGTCTTGTTGCCAGGGCAACAGTCATAATGTTCTTTGTTATCAATTAATTTGGAAATAATTTAACAAAACTTGGAACGAAATAGGACAAAAACGTTTCTTGCTATTTTATAGTGGATGTATAACAAATGTAGGAAAATGACGCTTTAAACATACACCAATTCGTATTGACTCCGAGATAATACCGTAATTATATGATAATTCATTTTGATTTATTGGTTAATTGTTTCCTCCAAAAAGAAAACAAATTAATATTGTGCACGGTTTCGCCAAAATCACGATTTGAACTTATCAAATGCTGACGGACGAAGAATTTCATAAATCTTGTCATCCTTACCGTCCGTGGATAAATGTCGTACCCATCCAAAAATTCAAACAAAAATAATTGTGCATATTCACTACTTTCTACCAAAAATAATGGTACATGTCCAATATATACAAATACAGTAAAGTTTTCTTATAAAGGCTCCGTCACTATTAGTGTTCTGAATTTTATGAGCAAAACACTGTAGCGAAACTCACGGACTAATGCAATTTAAAATTATATGGTGACGGGTCGTGACGCTGAGGTAAGTGCCTCGTGACTCTCCGTGCTATATGTGACTCTGAGTCACTGTCACTGTCTCGGCGTTTGAAGATACATGAATTAATAAAATCCTCTTTTATTCTATAGTGAGTTTGAGTCACTCATTTATAACTCATGGCCTAGGTGACCAAGTGAATCTCCGAGTCATGCTTTTGTCACTTTAAAATTTGTGTCTGACAAAATGGCAAAATAAGTCACTAACCTGTGAATCTATGAGTCTTATTGAATGAAATTCAGACTTAGGAGTAATTTCGTGCTTAACAATCTGCACACAGAAATGCCATTTGTCAAAATGACGTGGGTTGTAAGTAAGTTTATGTACGACATCTCTTCAAAGTAATACGGATGATCCTAAGAACATAACTCTAGAAAACACTAATAAAAGTACCGCGCCGTTAACATGCATGTTCCCACCATTTTCCCAAAATGATAACGTCACTATGCACTGTTGCCAAGCTTTCCCCCTTTCTTCTACTTTCAAGATGTATACCAATAAGGGATATCTTATGGCCAATTCTTATTGTATAAAAGTTTCGCATTCTCAGAGGATTAAAAAACAACGATTCCAAAAATTCTGAAATTTTCAACGTAGAAAACTGTTCCTACCCAAATTCGTTTTGGATAGGTACAGCTTAAGAATTTAAATAAACTTTCATTTCATAAAATGACAGAAACACCATTTATGCATGTATTTTTGCATTACTGACTTGATGTTTGTCCATTTTAAATTCAAATATGTGTTGCAGTGTTCTACGGAAAAGCGGAATTTAAGGAAAGACGGATGAATATTCAACTCAACTTTAGTTGAATTTCCTAGGCCAATGCAAAATATGAAATAATTTGGTTATAAGATATTCTCCATTTACATCACGTGCTAAGATTCTCAAACATTAAAAATTAAATACTTCGTTCTAGCGTGTTGCATTGTTGTGGAAGCTTTTCTATTTGTTTCTATTTTAGTTCTTCTATACCAGAAAAAAATTTTGCATCCCAAAACGAATGCGAAGTTGTATTTTTTTGCGGGCCCAACAATAGCACAAATCCGAAAGGGATCTTTGGAGTGATAAAAAATTACACAATTACATAAGATTTCTTATTGTTAAGTAGCGAATTAGCTTATTTTGAATGTCTTCTCGCCTATGTAAGCTTTAAGAACCTCGAATAGTTGTGCTCATCAAATTCTTCAGGGAGAGCAATCACCTGCAGTTCTCATCAAAGTGCTCACCTGGCTACTATCTACATTTTTCATGGTCATTTAACATTCAAAGTCAAAATTTTCGAAGAAGTTTAATTTTTTGAAGTGAAAATTTATTATTATTACAAACTGTGTGTGAGTGTTGGGAAACACAGATTCTCATAGATGACTTTGTCTACTAACTAGATTATATTTATTTGGAACATGTATGAAGGAATTTTATCAGCAAAATTAAATCATCGTTTACGAATAATGCATTAAATGCGTGGATTAAATAGATAAAAAAATTTTCCGAGGGTCAAAAGTATTTGAGAATATAAGAAATTTTGAAAAATAAATTAATAGCTTTGCGAGCAAAAAGAAATGCGTAAATAAAGAATTTCGCTAAATTAAAAATCTCTCTGCGAGAATGAAAATTCTGTTTAAATAATAATGTTTGGTGAGGACAAAAATTTTTTGCAACAACGAAACTTTCTTGTCAGAATTATAAACTTTCAAGAGAATAGGAGTTTATCATGATAAAAAACTTTTACTCAGATAAAGTATCTCCCTGGACAAAAAACTTCTTCAAAAATAAAAAATTAAGAACAGGGTGAGAATGCTGGGCAGAAGCTAAATTAGTATTTCGTGTAAAAACTAATTTCTGCGAGAATAAATAACTGTTTTGAGGAGAAAAAATATTTTTTATGATTATTAGAAATTTACAATTTCAAATCTAATTAAAATTTATAATGACAAGTGTGGTAATTGTGAAAAGTTTAAAAAAATTGTGTTAAGTGCGACTTTTGAGGGAGTTTTTTTTTTGAAAATATAGACAATACATCTGTCTATCCTTGGGCAGTTGGAATTTTTTAAAATTTCATAAAACTTAATTAATAATTGACAAAAACTAAAAGTAAAAAAAAATTCCGATTGAAGAGTTCTGTAGCACTATTGGAAAGTTGGAGACTGCAGCTGCTGCATTCATTGTAAGTTTTTGAGCTTTTGTCAATCGATAGCCTAGAAGTACTAGATTGACTTTCCGAAAATTTTTTTTTTATCAATTTTTGAATTAGTTATTCAAGTTTCACAATTACCACACAAAATCCTCAAACGTGTGGCAATTGTGAAATTTAAAAAACCCAATGCTTTTGGCATGGGCTCAACGACGTTGCGTACTGAGAAAACTTTGCTCTAAAAAAATTGGTAAAAGACAAATATATTATTTTAAATTAAAATTAATATGATAAAACTTTTTTAGACCGGCTATAGCCTTTTACGTTCCAATTAAAGAAAAATTGAATTGAAATATCTTTCAAACTTTGGTAACAATTCTCATTGGAATCGTTAGATTATCAGTTTTTAAAAGTAACAATCAAAAATTTTCACTTATCCTAGTACTTGTAGATCAAAGTGCTTGTAATAAACTGTTTTTAACAGCACTTCACTGTTTGGTAAATTTTATTAATAAAATGTCAAACTTAGAGGCTATTGTTGTAGTTGTTAACAAAATTTGATTACAATGTCAAGTTTGTGTAAAGAGTATTCTAGAAATAAAGCTGTAGATTATTCAGAAATCAAACTTATAGTTTCATTATGAGCAGAAATATTGATTTGGCAAACGTTTTATCCTTGTTTTTATGCGATAACAATAATATCCAAAAGAATTATTTCATGACAATTGGAAGACTGTTAAGGCAATAATCAAAATTGCATTAACATGCTTAGAAATCAAGTCTAAAACATTATTCATTATCCTATTAACTTTACTGAAATTGGAATTTTTCCTGTTGAAAATTAACTCATATTTTACTCCAATAATAACTGCAGATACCATTAAGTAAAAAAATTGGCTATTAGTAGTTGATTTAAAAGCATAGTACACAGTTCTATGATTAATAAGTAGACAGTTTACCATTGTGCAGCAAACATAAATTAAGTTACTTGAATGAATTTACGAAATGATATTCAATAAATAACGACTCAAAAGTTAATTTAAACGGCATGTATTCGGAGTGCGCAAACATAGCTAAAGTGTACATTTTCAAGGAATCATTTGGGCGTAAACCCAAATGTTGAATTGGCCTAGAAAAGCGTTTTCCAAGGACAAAGGAAAGCCAATTCTGGATCAGAGGTGACAAAATTAATATTTGCTAAACAAAATTCAATTAAGGGCCAAATTTATATTACGCCAGAATTCGCAGCAGCATTATTAAAACTCCACTTGCTAAAAATATTCACATTCATAGTTGTTTACTCCTTTAGCGTGTATAGCTCTGAACTGAAGGTATTGGGCCAATTCCTGTAATTGTATAAAGCACCTAATAGTATTAAGGCTCATGGTACTTTGAGATTATAGAAAATTTACGGGAACGAAAATGATAGAAAAGTTGTGATAGAATTAACAGCTGTCTATTCCTAACCGAAATGTCTAAGGAAGATTAGCAAGGGGACAACTAGCCTTTGTTCATAAAATCACTACACAATTGAGAAAATGTGTTCCCATTCCCACAACTCCTTTCAAACAGAATTTGTTTCTCTAGAGTTTGAGTGGAGAGGATTGCATTGAGGGACTATGACATTTATACATGCCTCTGAGTAAATTAGAACTAGGAAGCCTCATAGTTTTTTCAACCAATCAGAGACCTCCAAAATGAGTCACGTTTCATCGTTGTATTAATCTCATAGTTTCATGGTCTTACAGTACTATGGAGCGTTCTATACAATTACGGAAATTGGGCCATTATTTTTATGTATTCGTTAGTTCCTATGACAACAATCATTACGTCTTATATCAACAGTACCTAAAAACTTATACTAAATTACTAACTTTGCTTTAATTTTGTCGACTATTATTTCTGTTTGCATATTTCGTACAAAGAGGTCAACTTTAGCTTAGAAGTTATACAGTGATACACTTTGTGTATTTTTCATCCACAAAAAATAGAAGGCATTGGACGTGAATCAAATTAGATTTACATACACAAATTTAACAGAATATTCCCATTTATTCTCAATATTTCCATTCAATCAGCTCAAAATTTTATTTCAATAGACAAATTTACTCAGTGAAAGTATAATCTTTTGTGTTTCCGAAAAGTGCAACAGGACTAAAAATAGGCATCGGTTGGAATGCGTCGGAAGATAAGTATTCTTTTATCCCTTGCAGGTTTTCGATACGGGTCACATATGCAACAAGTGTCGGAAATGCGTTGAAATGTTTCGGGTCAAAAAGGCGTCGATTGATGTCCAGTGCATCGTATATGATGAAGTCAATGTACGTCAATTTCTTTCCACCCATCCATTCGTCTTTTCCCAAAAAATTTGCAATTGCGGCAAGTTTTGAGGGAAGTGCAGCGACATACTCCATCCGCAATTTCTGATGAATTTCTTTGCGATTTTCCACATCCGGAGGATAAGCTATAGATACAAGTGACACTATAAGTTCAATCACTTGCTCATCGATGACACCCATTCTAGCTAGTTCCTGGTGATTTGATCCGACCAAATTATGTTTTTGGCCCAAATGATGAAGAATTGCTCTACTCTAAATAATATCAAACAAATATTTATTAATGTTAATTTTGTATTCAGTGCCGTAAATAAAAATTTACTTGTGTCATTTTAACTTCATCGTCAATATAGTAAGGAAGATTTGGGAAATCCAGTACTTCAGACAGCTTGATAAGGTCCTTGCCATAGTATTCGTTGGGATCTGTGTATCTTTTATCGTCAAAGTCAACACCAACATAGTGTAGGAGCATGCGCATAGGATTGGCACGTCCACGAATATCCCAATATCTGTACATATTGAAGCAAGGAATTGAATTTAACATATTTGCTTGGACGCCTCGACACAAATCAACTATCCTGAGACATCGGATCTCAACTGTGAACTGCAGAGTATCTACACCTTGTCTTGTAATAGAAACTAAGTTAAGTAAACAACAATTGTCTATTTAGAATAGAAATTTATTTGTGCAACTCATCTGAACTAAGATGATCGGTGTCTAATAACTTGCCTTACTCGTGCCTACTCACTTTCTGTCTGAATCTTTGATTTGTGATACTAAATATTTGAATTTATTACAAAAATTGCTTATAAAACTGAACCTAAGTGAATACTTTTTTCTTAATTTCACGTCTTGTACCCATCGGAAGATAAATCTACAAGAAATTATAATGGCAAATGAGAAAACAAAAGGTAGACACTATTTTTTAAACCTAGTCCCAAATACGGAAGAATAAAAATACCATTCATTAGTGGCATGATTAAACATTCCTCGTTAGGTGATAATTTGCATATGTGCAAAGTTTTCTTCAACCCTGACATTGACCTCTGAAAACCTATTCTAAATTTGGCGATATTCATACGTCAAAAGAGAGGTCAAACCGGATTTTGACACATTCAAACATTGTTCATGTTGTGATAATTTAAATTCTTGCATACTTCATCTATAAATGTTACAGGGATTACTGGAAAAATCGAAAACGTTAATTGTCTCATTTACCCTCAACTAGAGTATCACATGACTTACATTATAGCATGAGTCAGAATCATTGACTCACTGAGTCGACTCTCTGACTCTTTGGGTTTAGTGAGTCAGAGTCAAACTCAAAAATATTGTGAGTCGACTGACTCATGAGTTAATAGTCGACTCCTGAGTCAGAGTCATGCGATACTCTACTCTCAACACAATAAATCTGTACATACTGATGGTTTGCAAGTAAACACTATTCTTTCAAATTTTAACTTTAGTTCACCAGCACTCCCCTCCCCACCCCCTCCAATACTAAATTAAAAACATATTTTATTTTATTCCCACGACTATTTGCAACAATAATGTAAACTGGAACGTGCATTTGCGTAATGGATGACACATGATTTGCTACTTACAGCATTGAATCATACTTGAGTCCAGTACTATAGATAATGGGAATTGCTTTTCTATTAGATTATATTTAAGCGATTTACTACCAATAATGGATTCAGGATTATGCATTTCATAGTCCTACTATGTTAGTATTAAAGGTTACAAAACCGTCTAAAGTTTAAAATGTTACAAATTAGAGTGAGGAGCGGCTTTCCAGAAAAAAAAAATTTTATAACCGACACCACTGAGTTATTATACCGATCCCTTCAGAAGTAGTTAGAGCTTTTTAATTTTTTTTTTGTAGTCGCGCCTTCAGTTGCTTCAAATGGTGTGGGCGGTCAGAGACCCTTGAGGGAACTGTTTCATTAACCTATTTGTTGTATTCTAATATGCGATCCTCGATCGTGAAAGTTTACTTTTTTAAAGACTCAGCCGCAGTCGCGGGTTTATTCCAACCGCGAGTATGCCAACTTTAGATGGGCACATGGTTAGAATTGAGAAACTTAAACTTTTAATGATAAGCAACATTGGAGGTGAAAAATTTTTCAAACAAGTACCGATATTTTGGGAGTTTCTGACACGATAATATCTCAAAGCCATTTTTCTGGCATATTGCAAAAAAACTTACCGATTACTTTAAGAAGTAATTTGCTTTTAGAGTATTTCAAATTCAGGTAATAACTTCAAAAGCTGTAAAATAAATCGAAAAAGGTATCGTATCATAAAATGCGAATCTAAAACCAGAAACTTCGGTTTATGTCACCTAATCTATGAAGTATTAGTCAGTTGCCATTATCGGCTATGGTCAACTCCGCCTACAGTCAACCGATTTTTTGGCTCCCTCGGAGGTGACATTAAGCTAAAACCACTGTATTTCTCGAAATAATTTTTGCAAAATGCCCAAAAGTATCATTATTTATGCTATTTTGTTAGTTTGAACACAACTTAACAACCTAACAAACATCCTCAAATGTCAAGATTCTTGTATAGAAATGCAAACATCCGAAAAAAAAATTTTCAAAAAAAACTTGATTTTTTTTTTCAAATACTGTCTCTTTAAATTGAAAGAAAACACCCCCTAAAATCTATACCCCAACCAAAAATATTGATATTGAATTGTTATTTATTAATCTTGAAGAATTGCTGAATTTTCTATCTGGAAATTATTCTAAAAGTATTTTTCCATAAGGCTATGTAAAAAATAAAATGACTACGGCCGATTCCAACTGCTTCCCTAACCAGAATTTTATTCCCAATTTTCAATTCTTTTGTATTGGTCTGCTTCTCAGAATAAAATAACTTTTCGCATACCATGGGAATCTTGAGCAATTTTTACAGTGCCCGACTGCATAGTGGTAGGCTTACACTATGAGAAAGTTTTAGTATTTAGGTCGATTATAATTTATATGTGAGGTTTGCGAACCAGGGATTGGGAAAAAATTCAAAAAGCTCTAACTACTTCTGAAGGGATCGGTATTATAATAAAATTACAAATAATAATAACGATAATAACGAATACTATATTTGCTTACCCGAGAATTGGCTTCATTGTAATTTTTTTTATAAAAATGGACCACGATAGTTAAACGGATTCCTCTAATTTGCGATTACGGATGGTCTCAGAGTTAATGTTGGTAGTTTCCGAGACGTTAGTTCTTTTCAATCAATTTTTATAAAATTGTCCTTGAAATCATGGCAAAGGAAAGAATATGCTCATTGCGTTAGCAATCTGGTACTAGCCGAGAAAACGCATGACCGGGTTTGGCGAATACCACGGCTCCGTCATTTCCCTGACTTGATGGAGCAAAACCCCGACCCAAGAGAGGACATAAAATATTTGGCCCGGAGTTTTCTTAGACCCGGCATCTACTAACGGAAAAAGTCAAAATTGCAGATTTATATTTTCTAATTGATTCTTCAAATGTAGATTAAATAAATAAATAAGTGATTAACTTTGAAAAGCGTTCTTGAGCATTATTTAGAAACTATGGCCATAAATTAAACAACTAATATGTTCACAAAGCTGTATATTTTATTTACACTTTTAAAATTTAAGGAAAATTGCTATTTTCAGCACCAAATTGTGCAGTATTTATTTGGACGGTATTTGGGAACACACAAGCCGAGGCGGTGATTTCGTCGACGCTTTCATCCAAACGATAAAGCGACAATGCAAGCACTGTTTTACTGGATTAGACATTGGTCAGGACGTAAATGTCTAGCGTGGTGCAAAGTTTCAGCCCAATCGGAGAAAATTTTAGGAAATTCATGTGTTAACTTTGATGACCTCTGCAGGTTAAACATACAGGCGAAGCTTGTTGACCACCTTTCAACATTGGCCAGGACGTAAATGTCTAGCGTTGTGCAAAGTTTCAGTCCAAGTGGAGAAAATTTTAGGAAAATCATGTGTTAACTTTGATGACCTCTGGAAGTCAAACATGCAGGTGAATCTTGTTGACCCCCATTTCAACATTAGTTAGTACGTAAATGTCTTCCGTGGTGCAGTTTCAGTCTAATCATAGAAAATTTTAGGAAAATCATGTGTTAACTTTGATGACCTCTGAAGTTAAACATGCAGACGAATCTTGTTGACCCCCTTTAAAAGCATTGGAAATACTTTCAGAACTACATGAACTAGTCGTTCATGGTTGAATTGTAGTTGAAAAAATATAATTAAGAAAACTGTGTTAGATGCTCGAGAATTGGCTTCATCTTTTATTTTTTAACTTAACAGCCGGATTTAAGGATTCCTTACAGTTTATTATCCTTGATCTTCAGAGTTAGTACTGGCAGTTTGAGAAGTGTTAATTTTTTCCCAGTCATTTCATATGAAATTGTCCTTCAAATGATTGCAAAGCAAATATTGTTTCCAATGCCATAGAGTACAATCGTAGGAGATATGTGGTGTATTTTTTGTATAATATAAATGATTGTTTCACGTGAATGTAGTAGCTTTGTATGCACTTTTTTGTTACAATTATTGGTAAGTACCTTAAAATATGCAATTATACTTTACTCACTTTACTGGAGAGAGTGCCACGCAAAAGTATTCATGAGTATTTGCCTAGAATTTTGTTTCAAAAGGCAAGCAAATTTATTTCAAAATTTGTGGAGTATTTTATGTACCAGAAACGAGATCATTGATGGAATTGTAAGCAACTAACTGAAAATACTATCCTAAAACCTCGCGCATTGGCCGCACCCTTGTATAAGTCGCACTTCTTTGATGGGTGTTTTTACTTTGCAGAAAGGCCGCACCCGCAGATAGGCCCCAGTAGTTTTTGTACCAAAATATCATAGTTACAATAGTTGGAATTAAATTTACTAATTGTACTAAATAAAAAAAAAATTTTGAAAAAAAATTTTTGAAAAAAATTAGATCGTTGTTGTAATATTTGAGGTTGATTGGGTTAATAGGTGACTCATTTCAAGTTAAATTAAATGTGGAGTACGGTTAAAGGGATTTCGGAAAGGATTATATAACCAGTGAGATTAAATGTGTTTGCCAATCTACAAAACATTTGACATTAAAAGTTATATCACAGAACACGACGATCTGGATGCTCGTTTATTTGTTTTACTTTCTCTGCACTCATCTCTCTGTAATCGTACTCACTAAAGCCTATCACCTTTATTCTGAAGATACGGGTAACACCTTTTTTGTTAAAAATATGATACCTTACAAGTTTATGGACCAATATTTATATTTTTATAACCACGAGCAGAATTTTGGCTATTGAAGTTAATTGGGACAGAAGACTTAAGAATTTGGATAGATTTTCCAGTAAAACAACAATTTTTATCAACTAAAATGTGGCAAAAGTCTACATTTAAATGACTTTTTTACTGTGCGATTTTTAATTTTGAACAGTGTAGCGTGTGGCATTTCTTAAATTATGAGATAAGCCTCATTCAACCAGTTGACGCTCAATTTCAGTGTATAAGCCGCGGCCTATCCGTGAGGTTTTAGGGTAACTCAAAATTTGTAAGTCAATTTAATGACACTTTTAAGCTTGGGAGACACTACTAGATTCACTTTAAAAATAGAATTTTGATTAGTCTATAACTTTTGACAGATTAATCAAAATCTGTACGTCGCTATGAGGATTTTTTTTAAATTTGGAATAATTTAGTCCAAAATGCTGTATATTTGAAAAATTTCTTTTAATGTAGGTTGACGGACCCTTATACCGTGGAAACCATTCGATTAAAAAAAAATTAATTTTAGACATATTAATTGAGGTAAAGGGGAGTCACGCCAAATACAAGAATGTGTTAAGCATTGACTGTCCAAACTTAAATTTACGCCCAAAGACAAAAATGTCGAAATCCTAAAACGTTAAAAAAAAATCTCTAAATTTTCAATTGCAGATTTGGCCAACTACAATTGACACATAGTAATAGGTACAACATTTTTTTGGAAAAACAATCGGATGGAAGCCCCACTTCCATACATACTACGTATTTCCAAGTAAATAATCGGATTAATCCACACCAGAAAACCATGCTTTCGAAAATTGCACAAATGGTTCTAAAATAAACTCAGATCATGTACTCAATATCCATACATATTTTGTTCTAAGAAAATAACAAATTTAGTAGCAAATTATTTTGATTCCGAAAATTCTAATTTTCGAAGATCTTAATTATTTTTTTTATAAAAATAGGCCCACATAAACTTACTCAGTCTTAGAACACTTTCGGTTGCAGGAAAATCTTTATTATACAGTGTGCCTACAAATAGGAAGGCTATGGGAAGATATTTTTGACCCATGCCCTTTGCTGGAGAAAAGAGATTAGGTTTTTTTTAGTAGAGAAAGTTGTTAGTTTAATTTTTTTTCTGGGGAAACACTATACAGTTTCAGAAAGACAATTGAAAAGTAAGATACAAAGTTAAAAAAATCAAGTCACTATCAATACTATCAATGTATCAAAAGTTATAATTTTTTGAAAATTGTAATTTTTGGATTTTTGTTTGAAACACCCAGCTCTTAGTACTTTGTCTCAAAATAACATCCAATAATTTCAATTTTCAAAAAATCATAACTTTTGTTTTAGTGATCGTAGACTCTTGATTTTTTGACTGTGTTCCAGTACTTTTGAATTGTCTTTTTGAAATTGCTAATACTTTCTCCGAAAAAAAATCCAGTCAAAATACTGTTGACCATCAATTACAAAGGCACTGCTTTCCCCAGCAAACGACATAGGCCAAAAGTCTCTTCCAATGCATTTGCAATTTGTAGTTGCACTGTACTTTATCTAACTTTATTATTTGCATACTAAGATACATCGTTTCCTACGAAGAAAATTCCTTATACTTTGAAATGTCCATTGCATCAATGTCTTCATGATTCTGCGTTTTAGTTATTCCGATGCGATACAATTCGTAAATAAATACATCTACGAAATCTTGTGATGGCAACTATAACACCATTGCAGCAGACATATCTGTAATATATTATAAGTTTATATTTTTTTATTTGGTTTATCCATATATAGTTTCAATCACATTCTTGATAGGAAAAAGTGAGTTCGACCTAGATACACATATCACACAACTCAAGTCTAAGATTGTGGAAAGTTGCACATTAAAATAAAAAATTAAGCAAATAAGACATAAATACAAATTTGCACAAATTAATCTAGTCAGTTGGTGTATAATCTTTTGTGCTTCCAATAGAGGCGTAGGGTCCAAATATGGGCATTGGTTGGAACGCGTCGGACGCCAAATATTCCTTTACTCCTTTCAGTTCTTCTATACGTGTCACATATGCAACAAGGTTTGGAAACGCATACAAATGCTTCGGCAGAAAAAGTCGGCGACTGGCATCCAATACATCATATATGATGAAGTCAATATAAGTCAATTTCTTCCCACTCATCCATTCGTCTTTTCCCAAAAATTTTGAAATAGCACCTAATTTTGAGGGAAAGGCATAGAGAAACTTCTTTCGCATTTTCTCAAGGAATTCTACACGATTTTCAACATCTGGAAGATAAGCTAAGGATAAGAGTGCCGAACAAATTTCCAATACTTGCTCATAGATGACGTCCATCCTCACTAGTTCCTGTTCACTTGATCCATCTAAATTGTGCTTACGACCCAAGTGTCGAATAATTGCTTTACTCTAGATGATACCAAACAATTTGAATATTTCATAATTGTAAATTTTCTTTTAAGTCAATATACCAAATTTTACCTGTGTTATTTTAACTTCATCGTCAATATAGTATGGAAGATTTGGAAAATCCAGTATTTCAGACAAATTTTTTAGGTCCTTCTCAAAGTATTCGCTGGAATCTGTGTACCTTTTGTCTTCAAACTCAGCACCGACGTAGTGAAGGAGCATACGAATTGGGTTGGCAATTCCACGAATATCCCAATACCTGTCAATATTGAAGTAAGAAAGTTAATCGATGTATGTTCTCGGGCTACTTGATGGAAGTCAGCTTCAGCCCAGACTACGAGAGGCAAATACGTTAATCGCACATGTGAAATCTCAATAATATTTAAAGTTGTAAGAGAATCTACCGGCGGAAATACATTCTGGTTCATGACCCAAGACGAAAATCAGTAGACTATTCTCCCAATCACTTTCGATGATAATGCAAGGAAGAAATTGCGACTTCACTTCTCTTAATAATTTTTGGGATATAGTCACATGTTTTGTCATATAAACAGATAATATACGCATCAGAAAGAACATTGTAAAAATCCAATACTATTAAAATCATTATGGTGGTCTTACACAGTTCAATTATGATAGGCTCCTTACTAACTTTCAATAATTCCTAAGCAGCTTTTCCAACTATATCATTGTTTATACATACTCCAACCAACTGCATGGGGTAAAATTTTTTTCCATCTCGTCTTTTCGTTTATTGAATAGTATACATACAGTAGCCTCATGTCTGCTGCTGAACGTTGCTTCATTTCTATATAGCAGTAATTTCACGAAATCATGAATAAAAATGTACTTAGCTCCAGCGCTAGTGTGGTGACATGATTAAATATTCAAATAAGCATAGGCGAGCAGATTTTTACCAAAGTAACTGTCTACAAATAATGGATATTATTTTACCAAGGAATTATATTTCGGAAATATATTTTATATCTATTTACAGGATTATGGATTATAGCTAGTCTCATTACATTCGGGATTACGGGATACAATAATTTGTAACTGCTAAATCTCTACAGCATGGTATGGGAACAAGCCATCCATAGCTTAATTATTCAAGTTATATAAACGTTAGCGGTAGATTCTAATTGAATTGTTGTTGGAAATTAGTCAATAAGAAAACTTCACTTTTACTTACCCGAGAATCGGCTTCATAATTTATTTCTTTATATAGTGAACTTAAATAGATTTAAGTAATCCTACAGTTTATAATTTTTGTTAATTTTGTAAAGCTGCTAATGTTAGCTTCTGGAGTGTTAATTTTTAAAGTCATTTTATATGAAATTGCAAGCGAGTGCGTAGCTGATATTGTTATCAATGCGATAGTGTATTATCATTAAAATTATGTCGTTTGTTTAGAACATCATTACTTATAGTTTCATTTTAATGTGGTCGATTTTGTTACCTATTTTTTGTAAATATTGCTTGCAATATTTTAAAAACCTATTGCAATAATTTTAATTGGCATTTTCAACTGCTTGTACTGGATAAATTCATAAATGGAAATAATTACAATGCCTTATTCACTTTGCTAAGAGTGACCCAAAAAACATATTCTGCATGAGCTTTTTCAAACAATCTTTTTCAGGATGCCGTCACACTCGTGTAGAAAGACTATCACAATTCTTTATGAGTGAGAAACCAGATCATGAAGATGAAGACGTCAAGTGGAATCAGAAAGTGTAAGTTAAAAATTTTGAAAGCCAATTTAATGACGGTAACTGTTAGGCATCGGTGATACTAAATTCGACTTAAAAATGTAAATTTAATTATTTTATATATTTTGACACAATGAATAACTAAACCAACATACATGAGATTGCACTTGAGCTTGCAAATGTCGAATCCAAAATACATAACTGTTGACAAATTTGGTATTTTCAAAAATATTGGTAAATAGTATCGTCTTAATGAGACACCGAGTGATAATAATGGTCGACAAATGTTATACCATGACAAATTTTGAGTCAGGCATACAGAAAATAGATCACGTGAAGTAGTATAACTGATTACGATTAAGACAAGTGAAAATACAAAGACATAAGTTAGCGCATTGCACATATTTCGCACGTTGGCTTAACTTTTGATGAAAATTAGTGAAACTTGAATTATGAAATTCTGTTTGGTAGAAAATTTTGAGGTAGCCATATAGTTTAGGGACAGGAGGTTGAAGAGGAGCTGTTTGTTCATTTTGATGGATATTCCTGGTACAAAGAAATTGCTTAGGTTGGTTGAATACTGAAGTGTTTAGTAAGTTTCATATAGATACTAACTGTCATATGATTACAATTACTTCAAGTGTTACATAAGTGCCACATGATGTTGTTCTGCTAATTACCTAATCGCTATCTTAATCCATTTATTTGATAATAGTCACTCATTTAATAAAGTTGTTATTAAATTCATAAATTAATTACATAATTCCAAACTCTAGATTCCAGATCTTCATAACAACATTATCACTTGAGTGAATTCTACATAATTTTTGTTAATCCTGACAGCGACCATGTTCTCTATAGTATCAACTTGCTTTGAGTTTTAAAATAAAAATCAATTTACTAATAACTTGCAAATCTAAAAATGTTCACAAGGACTACATGTGAGGACCTAATTTTGAAGTTTTTATTCGTTTGCTGATTCGTTGCCTAATTTTGAAAAGACAAGTAATCCATATTTCACCCATTTGTAAATTCACCAATACCAATTTAGCCTAATTCATAATTTTAGTTCGCCAACTGGTTTAGTAACTGATTTAGTAGTTTAGTTGCATGATGTTAATTTTGAAAAATGTTATAAAGGGAATATACGATTGCCTTAGTTACTGTTTATAAATAAACAGTGACCGCAAGATAGCCTGGGTATACCTTCCTAGGTTTCTAAAATCTCACTCTGTACATATATATCTGTAAGCAGATTGATGCATCTGCTGTAACACTGAGCCCTCAAGTTGAGTGAAATATAGTAAAAAAGAATTGACATCACAATTAATAAATTAAGTAACAACACGTACTAAACGCTGCGCAAAGGAAAGCCAACTGGACAAATACAAAACGTACTGCGGACTTTCTATACGTGCAGCGTAAGTATACTTCCACGTGTTCACGTTCAATACATACTATGCGTATAAACGTCCATTGCATATGCATAAAAGTTTGCTGCGTTTGTACAACGTTGAATGGTAGATTAATCATGTACAATACGCACTGTGAATATAAATGTCCAAAGTGCAAATTCAATAAATTTGATGTTTTCACTTAAAACTTTCGATTAATCGCGTGTGCCAAATTCGTCGTCAACAAAAAGTAAAATTTGCTTTGCGAGTCGATTTACATATAGACTTAGAATTAATTAAAGAATTAGTTCTTCAAAGCTAATACCAGAAGTAAACAAATCATTCGTATTGATAATGCATGTGAATCTAAGTGTAGTTTTCTCAATTCTAAGAAATGATCCTAACATACAACAAAGAATGAAACAATATGTTTTCTCTATTCCAATAAAGTGAATCATTTGCATTAGACATAATAATCCCCAGAGAAAAGATGACTCTGAGCTGATTAGCCAATTAACAGACTTGAAGATGACCAAACCTGATATTTGAAATTTAACAGATATTAATTCTTTTATAAAGTCCATGTGGAGCCTTATTTTCATTGAGATGAGGCAGACATTGTCATGTAGATACAACAAATTCACAAGTGTTGAACAAAATCCCATATACCGTATATATTAATAATATAATTTTTTTAATGAATCAATGAGCTTCTATAATTTTTGTTATTTAAATTGATAAATTTAGTCATTGGGAGAATAATCTTTTGAATTTGCAAAAATAGCGAAAGGTCTAAAGATGGGCATTGGTTGGTATGCATCGGAGGGAAAGTATTCCTTCACACCTTGCAATCCTTCCACACGGTTCAAATATGCAATAAGTGTTGGAAATGCATTCAAACGATTCGGATAAAAAAGTCGTCGATTGATATCCAGAGCATCTTATATGATGAAGTCGATGTACGTTATTTTCTTCCCACTCATCCATTCGTCGTTTCCCAAAAATTTTGAAATAGCAGTTAATTTGGTGGGAAGTGTAGAGACATAGTCCTTGCTTAATTTTTCATGGATTTCTTTCCTATTTTCAACATCTGGTGGAAAATGTATGGTTCCGATTCCCACAAAAAGGTCTAGAACTTGCTCATAAATTAAGCTCATTCTCACCAGTTCCTGTTCACTAGATACGTCCAAATTGTGCTTATGACCCAAATGATGAAGGATTGCTCTACTCTATTAACTCCAAACAATTAACATATAAAGTTTATAATTTATTTATAATCTCTAGGTGATAAATTTTACTTGAGTCAATTTAACTTCATTGCCGATATAGTATGGTAGATTTGGAAAATCCAGTATTTGACTCCGGTTCATTAGGTCCTTGCCATAGTATTCGTTGCTATCTTTGTATCTTTTGTCTACAAAGTCAACAGCTGCATAGTGGAGTAGCATGCGAATTGGATTGGCCCGCCGACGAAAATCCGAATATCTGTATGAATTAAAAAATTAATTTTAAGCTCAATAACAATACGAGGTAAATCAACTCACTTTAGACAACGCACCGAACAAAAACTTATTATAAATGCGAACCCTCACCACAAATTGGTGTTGTAACAGAAAGTAGCAAAGAAAAGACTAAGGTGGAAGGTCTACGAGATAGACGAGACTTGTATGTTAAAAATTTTGCAGCAAAGTGCCGAGCAAACTACGAAACATTTTTTGCACCATCTCTCGTAGTTAGCAATAGACGTTTGTCAATTTTGGCTAGTATGTTACAAGAGGGTTGCAAATAGAGTATTCAACCATCTTTAAATGGAGCATAACTAAATTTCACCTATAATTTGTCCTCCAGAAGTCCTTCAATTTAAGATGCAATTTGAAACGATCTTTGTCTAATTCCTCTCAAACTCACAGTGGAGATAGCCAATACAATGCTGGATAAGGTTAAAATGAGCTATGCTTTATTCTGAAGGTTTAGTTTGGCTTTCAGAGTTTAATAAATTTCACATGCAAGTACATAACACTGATATATACTCGCATAGGGTCCGAAGTTAGGTATTGGGGTATTTGACTATACAACAGTTATCGTGAAAGAAGCGGTACACTGGACCTGCGAGGCGAAAAATAAATAAAATTTTTTTTGTGCATGTTAACAATTACTTTTACTTTTTATATGATGGCCATATTAGACTTCCCACAATGATTGCTCGGGCGAACAATGCACGTCACGGGGATAAAAAAATTAATTCTTTTGATGTAAATGGTTTTTGCACTTTAGATGGTGCCCATACTGCAATTAAACTCGTGACCGCCGCCAAGAATTAATTGTTTTGATGTAAAATATTTTTGCACTTTAGATGGTGGGTATACCCCAATTAAAGTAGTGACCGCCACCGCAGTAAAAATAAATTGAAAAGAATTTTTTACTTGAATGTTATAATTTTTTTTTGAAATTGAAACAAAGTCCATAAACATTTTACTTAAGATTACAATTATTTAATTAAAATTCATGATCCCATCCCTCTCCCCTTGTGGTAGCTCGGTGGCCGATATTTACCGTGATGTAGTAGTCGTTGAAACAAAAATTTTTTGGAACACTAAAAATCATTCCAAGCCCAACAACGTTTGTAATTTAATTCTTATTATCGTAATGGTGAGCTGCACAACTTTACGACCTTCGCTTTCAAAAAATGGTTTTTGACATATGCTGGATGGGAAAGTTACCTTTCTCCACTTCTCCTCGCGTCCCTCTATGCCACTGTCCAGACGACAGACGCCCTCTCGAGGAGCCTGAAGTCTGATTCCCATGCTTTACAAAATTATCGTTGCATCATAGGAGAAACTGTCTCCCCAGCCCTCGTCCAGTCAATATTTCTTCCAAGATAGTCAATTAAGAATCCCATTTTTCCCAGTTTCGTCCCGTGATTGTTTGACCTCTGACCATATGCTGCTCTAGATAATTCTTCGAACCATTTCCCAATACATTTCCCCACCATCCCTATCTCAAGCTTACACATACCAGTATCAATAAAATCAATATCAATAAAAATCTGATAGTACTCTTGCGACATTACCGTACAACATTTGTAAGTGTGGTGGCCGCGGTATAGATATTATTTTTGGAAATTTATAAAACCTGTTGTAATTGTCCGAACTGTAATAATATCAACTTGCACCTGGATGCCATGCACCGGGACAGCTACAGCGTTGAATGTGAGAAAAAAATTTGCCCCAAGTCTTTTTGAATAACAGTAGATGTCTCGGAACTATTTACTTGAGCTAACGTTTCTTAAATTTTTTGCTTTAAAGCTATACAGTGCGTGAGATTAACTACTGCCCGGGGATTCTCACACTACTCTACCCTTATCAGGTTACCTGGGCATCCAAATAAATTAAATTTGAAAATTAGAAATTAGTGGGAAGGTCCGCACTTCGAACAGATGATACACTAGTTAAGTGTAAACAGTCTACATCGTGTTTTCAAAACAAAAAAATTATAGTATCATATTTCGTGGAATTTTGTTTATTGGTGAACCGCCAAAGTCGACTTGGGTGCCCAGGTAAACTGGTAAGGGTAGGGTAGTGTGAGTATCCCCGGGGCAGTAGTTAATCTCACTCACTGTACAATTAGAACTCACAAAATTTAGGATTTAAAAAACTTTTTCAAATCAATCTTTTGTCAATCTTCAATTTAGTAAATTTTGGTTATCGCTTGATAAATGGCATGAAGGCAGAATTTTCCTTACGGACATTTTAATTTTTGTTTAATTTTGTTAAGAATAAATTTGAGCGTTAACAAACATTTATTCCAAAATAATTTTATAATTTTATATTCCAGAAATACTTCTTCAAAATTAAGTGAAACTTTTGGTTATAAAATGATGCTAAATAATGTTTTATTACTAACGCTCGTTTTATGGTTTTTCTTTTTTCAACTTTCTGTACAGAATTCTGTAAGAAAACCAAATTGGAATCAATTTATGCTTTCTGCATGTGTTGTCTACGCGTTGTGAATACGTTGTCTAGGAGTTTTTTCTTTAATGCTTTGTTTGAAGAATTGATTTATGGTTTCCTTTCTCTCTCTATTTGCTTATTTTTATCGTAAACAATTGAAAGTTGAACAATTTTAACTTTTTTTTTTAATACAGAAAAATTCTGTACATAAATGATTAAAGAAAGCATAAATAAGTTCAAAAACGGGTGGAGCGCGTTATGACAACGCTAAGACAAGGAATACACAACGCATGCGCAAACCATAAAACGAGCGTAACGATAGAAAAAAATTGCATTCAGAGTAACTTGATTCAAATCTGTGCAGAATGTAAACCCCAATCTGTATGTTTTAGAGCTATTCGAAAAATATTTGCTTTCTCCTCAAAATAATTCATAATTGCTAACCAGACAGGAGTCTCGCTGATATAATGTGGATTAGAATTTGTGAAGTTGACATTAAAACAAATTTTAACTTTAAAATGAAATTTTCTTTTCTGCTCAAAATATCCAAAACTGACTAATTGAGATATCTCAATTTAATCGCATTTAGTTAAAAGAAATGTAGAGATTAATAAGTGGTTGGAGCAAAAATATCATGTACTCTTATGCTTATCATATTCGCTTACTTATTCCTTGCTATAGCTAGTTTTGAGTAACATTGGATGACTGAAAATTACTGACAAAAGTAGAAGTGCAAAGTATGACAAAAGTGAATACTACGCCAATCAGTCAAAAAATCATTTTGTATATTTAATCTCGCCCTATAACTTTGGCGCGTATCAAATCAGTAGTATTTTACAAGATGTCACTCTTTCCAGTCAGATTTGCTTATGGATTATGATGTACTGCACTTTCCCGATAGATGCTAGCACATTTGATAAAGTTAGTTCGAAATGAGTCGGAGTGCAATGCATTATAATGCAATATAATGCAATATAATGCAATATAATGCAATGTATAATGCAATATATAATGCAATATTATGCAATAAATACAGTGTGTTCAAATAAGAAGNTTACAAGATGTCACTCTTTCCAGTCAGATTTGCTTATGGATTATGATGTACTGCACTTTCCCGATAGATGCTAGGACATTTGATAAAGTTAGTTCGAAATGAGTCGGAGTGCAATGCATTATAATGCAATATAATACAATATAATGCAATGTATAATGCAATATATAATGCAATATTATGCAATAAATACAGTGTGTTCAAATAAGAAGNGCAATGTATAATGCAATATATAATGCAATATTATGCAATAAATACAGTGTGTTCAAATAAGAAGGCGAAAATCCCGCACTAGCGTTTTTAAAACTTCCACAAATTAGAGTCTTGTGACACCTTTTAACTAAAGAAAAGTTAACAAAACNACTAGCGTTTTTAAAACTTCCACAAATTAGAGTCTTGTGACACCTTTTAACTAAAGAAAAGTTAACAAAACTTTTGTAGAAACGATTTTCAGGAACTTGAGTAGTTCATAATTTGTATAAAATTTTGACATATAGTCAATTTTTATTTTCCACAAAGTCATTTTTCAAAAGTTTCGCCTTCTTATTCGAACGCACTGTATAATACAATATGATAAACTCCTAAATCTGCGTTTAGCACTTAAGAATTTCTTCCATGCGCAACAATGCTATACTGCATAGTGTATATATTTTGAATATCATAAATACATGAACGAATAAATGTTTGTATATATATTTGTTTAATTCCTTATTTTCCTAAAGTGGAATTGTTAATTATCTTAAAATGTTCAAATTTCACAACAAATAAGATTACCATTTAATCCCATAAATTCTTACAATATTAACCAAAGTTAGGCAAGTCGAAAATGTGGTAACAAACGAAAGAAAAGTAAAAAGTGTCTAGAAACTAATATTATNAAAAGTAAAAAGTGTCTAGAAACTAATATTATGTAAAATATTAATAATTCGAACGCAAATTTGTCCATTAGCTTGGATGTAATGTTTGGCAGCTGAACTCTGAAAGCTAAGACAAATTTGTTTCACACATATATTGTAGCCCTAATAATGTGTATACTCCAGCACTAAGGATATATCTTGCAAATATATTCAAACAGGCATACGAGGGAAAATCGTTTGTCATCGGAATTAGGGAAACAATTAATGGATTTTGCCTGTCTAAAAAATTATATTTCAGAGGTGTTTTCTACCTACAATTAAGGTTTTTTTGATTATATCTAATACAATTTACATTTATATTTACCTTCCATCGAATCATCTAGCTTTTCTAGTTTGACAACTAAGAAAGCTATAAAGTTATAAAGTATTTATTTTATGTAAACGACACAAGCAAGTTGGGCTCGAATTGCTAATCTAAATAAATATTTAAAAAAACTGTTCTTGCTTACCTCAGGATCGGCTTCATCGTAAATTTTTGTATAAAGTAAACTATAGACGTTTTGGAATACTTGCTTTTTATTAACCCGATGAACTCATGCATTTAAAATTGGTAATTTGTAAAGCGTTAAGTGATTTCAGTCATTCTGTATGAAATTGTCCTTCAAATGGTTGCAAAACAAATACTGTCATCAATGACATAGCGTTTTATCACAGGAGATNTGTATGAAATTGTCCTTCAAATGGTTGCAAAACAAATACTGTCATCAATGACATAGCGTTTTATCACAGGAGATGTCGTTTATCTTTAATATATCATAAGATGCAGATTTATTTGAACGTAATACAAACAAAATAAATATTTTTGTTGCAAGTATTTTTGAAAATATTGGAATTATATCAATACTATGGTATGGTCCAAAATATACTGTTGGAAATTTCAACTAAAATTTAGTATTTTCGAGAAACGGAAAGTCATATAGTGATAATTGCAAAATACATAACTGATTTGTGCCCTTTGTTTACTGAAGAGGTAAATCGAATATTTTAAAAGAAGTATGGTACAATCTAGTTTGGAGATTCATAGTACAAAAAAATTTGTTTTTGCTTTGTCATTTTGTGCCCTTGAGGGGGTTGATAGACAAAATTAAAAATGAAGATTTAAAGAACATGAAAGGAAATGTTAGTGTAAATATTCTTCAATACTTGGGGGTAAACATTGAAAATACTCAGACACCTGACTACCATTGAAACATACTTGACAATTTGTAAGAAAAACAGCTACAAAGTATTGTAACTCAATGTGCTGTAGGTATAATTTTTGATTTTTCTTAAAATCCAAAAATGCAAATTGCTGGATTACTCTCCCAAAACCGTATTCTACACTAACACGTAAAGCTGACATATCGGAATTAAATTGCTTTTGGTTCATATTCAATTGATGATAAGCTTTGTAGCCGACCTTCATATATTTTGAATTTGAATAACCGGGATCACCGTACAAGGCATAGTTTTCACGGCCTTGTGGAGTGAACTGTTTAATTATTTCAAGTATTCCTGTCGAGATGAAGTGTCCATGTGAACGGCAGAATTCTTAAGTATTTCAAATCTGAGTGCAAACTGATATGCATATATTTATGATTATGTTTGTGTATAAACCAAAAATCCTTATTCATATTCTTAACCATATTCATATCCGAGCTGGTACAAAGTGCCTATTGTAAGTTAACAAATACAACAAGAGTAACACCCGTAATTCAATGAAGTTTTTTAATATCTATATTACCCCAAAGTCGCGTGGATAAGACGCGACTTATCAAAGGTTTTTTGGAGGAATAATTTAGAGGCGTCTTATACTCGAGAGCGTCTAATGTTAAGTTTATTTTATCGCTAAAGAAAGCAACTATAAAATTTATTCTAAATCTTGACTATCGCTGTCCCAACCATCAAAAACATCGCCAAGGAGTTCACATGATTCCTCTTCATCAACAGATATTTGAAGGTGGTTGAGACAAAGTATGATTTTTAAATTGATTACCTCGAGCTTTTTACTAATTGTGTAGGATTTTCTAGTCTGTTTTGGTATTTTTTGCTCCATTTTCAGTAGAATTTAAAAACAAC
The DNA here is from genome assembly GCA_002738285.1 of Holacanthella duospinosa. Taxonomy (NCBI): domain Eukaryota; kingdom Metazoa; phylum Arthropoda; class Collembola; order Poduromorpha; family Neanuridae; genus Holacanthella; species Holacanthella duospinosa. Next base: position 131,585 of record NIPM01000044.1, on the reverse strand, counting down.
ACTATATTTTACAATGAACGTTGCAGCAAAATTTGGGNATTTTTTGCTCCATTTTCAGTAGAATTTAAAAACAACACTATATTTTACAATGAACGTTGCAGCAAAATTTGGGGCGTCATATCAGCGGGATGCGTCTTATGATGCAAATAAATTTAAGCGGGAAAAATCGCATCTTATGAACGAGGGCGTCATATCCATGAGGGCGTCTTATCCACGCGACTTTAGGGTAGTTTCTATATTAGTTTTCCTTGAGATTCCACAGGAAAAGTAAAAAAAAGTTTCGCGCCATTAATGCGAGTTAGTCTACGTGTAATCTACTGATTCATATTATTCACCCCTAAATTGCAACAAAAAATGAAATATGTATGTGGNGTTAGTCTACGTGTAATCTACTGATTCATATTATTCACCCCTAAATTGCAACAAAAAATGAAATATGTATGTGGCTTGTCTTTCATCTAACCATAAAAATAATTTGAAATAAACATGAAAATAAACAGAAAAGTGCCTCTTAGTTAATTGAAAGACGAAGAAAACAAATAAATTTGCTAATCGGTAGGCTTCCAAGTGATCACTTTTGTTTACAAACAATCACTTCTAAAGTTTAATCACTTCATATTAGTTAACCAAAGTCTCAAAGAGATTGATTTATCATAAGGAAATGCTAGGTCAAACATCGACACAGGCGATATAACACAACAGTGTACATACATTTCACACGCAAAAAATTCAAATGTATTAAACGAATAATATTANCATACATTTCACACGCAACAAATTCAAATGTATTAAACGAATAATATTATACATATATTATCATATTGAAATATTTTTAACGAGAATCAATCAGCTTCTACAATCGGTATCATTAAATAAGTTTACTCCACAGGAATATAGTCTTTTGTATTTCCAATAATTGCTCGTGGACCAAAAATGGGAATTGGCTTGTATGATTCGGAAGCGAAGTATTCCTTCACTCCTTTCAGTTCTTCCACACGGGTCAAATATGCGACAAGAGTTGGAAATGCGTTCAAATGTTTTGGATGAAAAAGTCGACGATTAAAATCCAAAGCATCATATATAATGAAGTCAATGTACGTTAATTTCTTCCCACCCATCCATTCGTCGTTTCCTAAGAATTTCGCAATAGCAGCTAATTTACATGGAAGTGAAGAGAGATACTCCTTCCGCAATTTCTCATGTATTTCTCTCCGATTTTCAACAAGCGGTGGAAAAGCTACATCAGCAATCGCCACAACTAGGTCCTGCATTTGTTCATAAACTATGCTCATCCTCACCAGCTCCTGTTCACTAGATCCGTCCAAATTGTGCTTGCGACCCAAGTGATGAAGAATTGCTCTGCTCTAATTAATTCAAAACAATTACAATATATAATTTAAAATTCTCTTGTAATTCCCAGTTGATAGATTTTACTTGAGTCATCTTAACTTCATGGTCAATGTAGTATGGAAGGTTTGGAAAGTCCAGTATTTCTGATAGATTAATTTTCTCCTTCTCAAAATATTCTACGCGATCTGTGTATATTTTCTCTTCAAAGTCAACGCCTACATAGTGGAGGAGCATGCGAATTGGATTGGCACGTCCCCGAAATTCCCAATACCTCAAGAAATAGAAATAAGACTTAATATAATGTAAATTCTCGGACTTCCCGATGCAGATCAATTCAGGAGACAACTCACACAAAAACACTTGTCCTAAATGTGAGCCATAAGCATAGTTTGTTGTAACAAAAACTAAAGAATGATATATTCTCTTGTTAAAGTTCTACGATGAGATAGAAGAATCATATCCCATGCATATTTCAATAATGTACAGGACAAAATCTATAATTTTGTTTCCTGTAGTACTTCTCGGTTTGGTGTTGGCGAGACGGGAATATGGATTTAGCTAATATTTTATAGGAAGGTTTCAAATGTCATATTGTGCAACGTTTGATTGAGGAATAGTGCGACTTGGCCTTTAGTTTGTCCTCCAAAAGGCATTCAATCTAACATGTGATTTCAAAGAGAGTGTGTCCAATCCATCTCAAAGTCAGCATGGGGGTAACCAATACAATGCTGTATAAGTTTTAAATGTGATTTATTTTGATCTTCACTATGACCTCAAAATGTTACCAAAGTTTACATGCCGCTACATAATAGTCTGCTATGTACTCGTTTGATAGTTGAAGTTAGCTGTCAAGGAATTTTGAAGTATACTTAATTGCAGATCCTCACGTCTCAAATAACCAGTCAAAATGTTCACTTGCAAAATTTGTCCAATTTATCTAATGGTCTTACTGACTTTGTTTATGAACATTTTGAATCAAACTCCCAATGACAATCAGGAAGAGCATAACAACAATTCTCTAAAAAAATTTTATTAATAAACTGTAACAATAGGTAGATTAGACAGTGCATTGCATTTATCTTAAAATGCTTTAAGTTTATAAGTTTTCTGTTAAAAATAGGTAATTTCATATTGTAAATTTTAAAAATAAGTGTTAAATTTAAGGAAAATTGTCAAAAAATGTGACAGCATATAAAAAATAAGAAAAATTTACATAAGAAAAAGGTGAAAAATGAGCAATGTGTATGGCTCATTCGAAGGCAAATAAGTTCATTCGCTTGAAACTCAGGTTCGGCAGCTGAATTTTGAAAACAGAAACATATCTTGCACATATCGTACCTATCGGTTGTTAGGTAACCTAACATAATCCTATAATTTATTCAGCATGATGTTTTCGTAGATTTAATACAGTAAAGTTCGGTTATAGTGAATCTGTAGGGACCGGCAAAATTCATTCAGTATAGCCGGAGTTCATTATATCCGTATAGTGAACGGACGCTTCAATTTAATAATTGTTCATTATATCTATTTATTTCACTATAAATTCAGCTAAGTCGATTTAGAGAAGCACTGGGTAATGGGAATTTGCTTGAGACCATATGATGAGCGCAGAATCCAACTTTGGATANTCGATTTAGAGAAGCACTGGGTAATGGGAATTTGCTTGAGACCATATGATGAGCGCAGAATCCAACTTTGGATAGTTACATCGGCGTTGGCGTTTTATATTCTAAGAATTTGATATTTGAATTTTAGCTAATTGTGTAACCTAATTATATTTCAACACTTTTATTATTAACTTACACCTCAAAATCTTTGGAAGTCTTCTTCAATTTTAGATTTTGATTTCAAAATAAGAGAAATTGTAGAGTTTCCAATCTTATATTTTTCGCATAACGTTTGGCGAGGTGTGTTGGAAGACAAGTGCAGCAATGATATCGAATTTATGGTTTAAGGACAACGCAGTGCGCTTTTGGTCTGATTTTGACATTGTGAATTAGCAATTTACTTAATAAACTAAAACTCACTCATAGCTCAACATGCAAGTCCGGTGCATAGATGGGCAGGCATAACAGTATAAGGAACAGTAGTAGCAAATGTTCTCATTGCGGAATTCAGACATATTTCACTATAACCGGACAAAATGACTCTCGGGACCGGTAGGTTTGGTTCACTAAGGCTGGAAGTTCAGTATAGCCGATTTCATTATAGCCGGACTACTTAACACATAATCTTCCATTTGCTTGGCAAGGACCGGACAGTGTGGTTTGCTGTAGCCGGAGTTCTATTATAGCCGGTGTCACTATAACCGAACTTTACTGTAATAGTAGTTGTGAAATGTGTCAATCCTTTTCAGTCATTTTATGTGACTGACTATTAATTGATTGAAAAGCAATTTTTGTCATAAATGTCATGGTGTTTCATCACAGCAGTCAAAGTGACTATTCTTAATATATCATATGGTGTTGGTTCAATTGAATGTTAAACAAAAATTTTCCATTTATTTTAATTACTGCAAATATTATAACGGGCTCTGCTTTTCTGAAATCGTCCAGGTAATAATGGCGCAAGCAAAATCACGCTTCACCAAAAATCCTATTAACTACGATTTACGAGAAAATTTTTGGGTATATTAAAAAAACTTTTTGTATACATTAACTTACCGAAAATTGCAATTGAAAATATTGAATTTTCCAATTTCGAACCGACGTCCATCGGTGGTTTGGATGGAGATGGGATGTGAAACACACATGTTCAATACTTCACTCTCAACCACGTTGTGTACTCACAAGCAAGATTCTAAACCTAACTCCAACACATTAGGGGTTTTGCGCAAATCTTTTAAAAATAACCTCATATCAATTACTTAGTATACAAATATATTTGATTCCAGGATAATACCAAAATGAATCACGGATTAATTTGGCCCCGTAATTTATTTTTTCGAGAATCCCAAATAAAATTGCAAAAATAGACACTCACATAAACAATATTTAAAAACACATACACGGTTCCAGGGAAGTATCAAATTAGTCGCGGATTGATTTGACTCCCGGTAAATTAATTTTTCAAAAATCCCGAATAAAATTTCATAAATATTTACATGTCACTTACACAATTTTTAAACACATGTTAAGTCCCACAAAAATAAAAAATTTAGTCGCGGATTGATTTGGCCCCGGTGATTGTTTTTTTTAATTTGAAATATTTTGTCAAAATGGACTTATATCAATTACTCAGTGTAAAACACAAATATGATTCCAGGACAATACCAAATTTGGTCGCGGATTAAATTCACCCCAAAAATGTTTTCTCTAAAAAATCACAAATTCTTATCAAGATAGACACAAATAACTTATTCTCTGTCCAAATGCATGTTTAAACAAATTCACGATTCCAAAAAAATACCGAATTTAGTCGCGGATTAATTTTACACAGCAAAATTTCTTTTTTAATATTTTTGTGCAATGTTTTATTGTCTAATTATTTGCTAAAATTCAGGCTCAGAACTCGGTAGTTTTGCTGGCAGTATAGCTAAAACAGATAATTTTAATGACTAGTGAGTCATTTATCACATATGCTAAATTTGTTAATTAAAATGTTAATAAATTATAACAACGAATTCGTATTATAACTATTTCAACAATTTAAGGTTTGAAAATATAAAAAAGTTTAAACTCTCAGAAGCTCACCCGTAGCTTCCCGCAGCCCTCTCGTGGGTACCCGCAGCCCCCGCCCCCTACGGTTATCAGGGCTGTGTGAACCCTAGGTAGGGCTGCTGGTACCTACTGGAATGTTGCGGGAACCGACAGGAGGGCGGTGGGATTCACTGGAGGACAGCGGGAAACTACGGGAGGGCTGCGGAAAACTGCTGTAGGTATGTTGGTGCCCATAGGTGGGCTGCGGGAAACTACGGGAGGGCTGCGGGAATGCCCGCAAATGATGCAGGAACCGTCGGAAGTGCTGCAGCAACTACTGGAGGGCTGCGGGAACACACGGGAAGGTTGCGGGGAACTACTAGAAGGCTTCGGGAATCCACGGGCGGGCTGCGGGAATTCCCAAAAATGCGGGAACCATCGGCAGTGCTGTGGGAACCCACTGGATGTCTGTGGGAACCCTAGGGAGGGCTGCGGAAACCAACTGGACGCCTGAGGAAACCTCCTGGAGGGCTGCGGGAAGCTATGGGTGGGCTTCGGGAAGTTTAAACTTTTTTACATTTTCGAAACTTAAATTGTTGAAAAAAGTGCTTTTTGAATTCCAAAATGCTTTCCTTTAAATAAAATTCAAGTACAAAAAATTACTTTTCAATTTTGACGAATAATAAGCTTATGTGCATAATTGTAAATAGAATGACACTAGTGTAATATTAGAAAACATATTCTACAGTGCGTTCGAATAAGAAAGCGAACTTCCCGCGCAATGAAATCACAAAAAATTCAAAATTTATAGTCAATCAGACATTTGCGCAGCTGCTGACGGTTCACCTTGCTGAAAATCTTTGCTTTGATAGTTTACTTTATTTGAAAGTGACCAAAGCACAAAAAAGATCGTCGAAAACATGTCCAGTCAGGTAAAATTTCGTACCTATCTTATTTCAGATTCAAATTTGAAATATTTCATCCCATGGTTGACAAAAAATAAATTTGATCGATTTAATGACTCATAGAANAGATCGTCGAAAACATGTCCAGTCAGGTAAAATTTCGTACCTATCTTATTTCAGATTCAAATTTGAAATATTTCATCCCATGGTTGACAAAAAATAAATTTGATCGATTTAATGACNATTTCAGATTCAAATTTGAAATATTTCATCCCATGGTTGACAAAAAATAAATTTGATCGATTTAATGACTCATAGAAGCAAAGTCAACACAACCAAAGCGGAATCTGAAACCGTGAACGAATCACAATAATAAAGTGGATAAATTGGGAATGTTTTAAAAAAGTGCCCAACAATTTATGGTGACAGTTATTACGGAATGGTACGCGAACTTTAAATTAATCTTTGTTTTCATTATAAATTTTCTCCATTGTTTTTGTTCGATTTGTTTGTGTTTGATTCCTTCGTGTGATTTCACTCACTCTTAGCTTTGTTGTTCCTTGTTTTTGAATACTTTTGGGTGACCTTTTGAAAATAGTAAGTGTTGGCATTACGAGTTTTAAATTTTTATTTGCGAATTGATTTCGCAATTCGCAAATTAAAATTTGAACGAAAGAATTTAATTAATCTCACTTCTAATTGAAATTTATTGAACTCTGTCGATCAAATTTAATATTTTATGGTTTGCTATTGGACTAATTATAAAAACTATAATCATTTGTTCACTATGTTGGATGAAAAAGTGACCTTTCTCCACTTTCCCTTGCGTCCCTCTCTTCCACTGTCCAGACGACAGACGCCCTCTCGAGGCGGCTGATGTCTGGTTCCCAAGCATTACAAAATCTCGCTTCGTCATACGCCTAGAAATCACAGAATTCCAAGATGGCGTAGAACTGTCTCCCAAGCCCTCGTCCCTTCAACATCTCTTCCAAGACAGTCAATTCGTATTCCCTTTTTCCCTATTTATGTCCCATGATTGTTTGACCTCTGGCCATACCCTGCCCTAGACAATTCCCTGAACCATTTTCAATACCCAATCCCCACCATCCCCAATTCCGTCTAACAACTACAGTAAAGGTCGGCTATAGTGACACCGGCTATAATAGAACTCCGGCTACAGCAAACCACACTGTCCGGTCCCTGCCAAGCAAATGGAAGATTATGTGTTAAGTAGTCCGGCTATAATAAAATCGGCTATACTGAACTTCCGGCCTTAGTGAACCAAACCTACCGGTCCCGAGAGTCATTTTGTCCGGTTATAGTGAAATATGTCTGAATTCCGCAATGAGACCATTTGCTACTACTGTTCCTTATACTTTTATGCCTGCCCATCTATGCACCGGACTTGCATGTTGAGCTATGAGTGAGTTTTAGTTTATTAAGTAAATTGCTAATTCACAATGTCAAAATCAGACCAAAAGCGCACTGCGTTGTCCTTAAACCATAAATTCGATATCATTGCTGCACTTGTCTTCCAACACACCTCGCCAAACGTTATGCGAAAAATATAAGATTGGAAACTCTACAATTTCTCTTATTTTGAAATCAAAATCTAAAATTGAAGAAGACTTCCAAAGATTTTGAGGTGTAAGTTAATAATAAAAGTGTTGAAATATAATTAGGTTACACAATTAGCTAAAATTCAAATATCAAATTCTTAGAATATAAAACGCCAACGCCGATGTAACTATCCAAAGTTGGATTCTGCGCTCATCATATGGTCTCAAGCAAATTCCCATTACCCAGTGCTTCTCTAAATCGGCTTAGCTGAATTTATAGTGAAATAAATGGATATAATGAACAATTATTAAATTGAAGCGTCCGTTCACTATACGGATATAATGAACTCCGGCTATACTGAATGAATTTTGCCGGTCCCTACAGATTCACTATAACCGAACTTTACTGTATAAATCCGGATAAAAAGGCAACATGCCGTATTTGATAAAATAATAGCAATTTTTGGTAAAACAAATACTCAGATAGAAGCAAATACCAAGTACACAAAATTTCATATGAATTTGAACCTGTTGCAAAAACTGCACACTATAAGGTTTCCTCTCATAGTTTGAGTCTTTATGTGATATCAATGGGACCTACACTTTGAAATTCAATTCTAATAGCAAATTAATAAGAAAACTCCATTTGCTTACCCAAGAATCGGCTTCATCATTAATTTCTACCTAAAGTGAACTACCGGTGTTCAGGAGTCCTTGTAATTTATTAACCTTGATGGACTCAGAGCTAGCATTGAATGTTTATAAAGTGATATTTCATTTCTATCATTTATTATCAAATTGGCCTTCAAATGATTGCAAACCAAACATTGTCATCAATGGCATAGCGTTTCATCATAGGATATATGTCGTTTATCTTTAACATGGCTAACTCATTTGGATGTGGTGGAAATGAAAATAAAATTTTTTGGAAAATTTCTGTCAATATAACTTTTTAGTTTTCGGTATATGGAAATTGTGAATACATGTTCAAGTAATTGATGGTATACACTATGTAAATGTACACTTTGCTGGAGAGAGGGAGTTAGCGCATTCGACGTATCACGTATCCGCATCACGTATCCGTATCAAAAATTTGAGATACGTTTACGGATACGTTCACGTATCCAAATCAAGTTTGCGCCGTGCCAATTCTAAGAAATACGGAACTTAGTCGAATCCCGCATTTTTTATTTACTTCGTATCCTAAGACCCCCACTCCATCAAGATAGTTGAACGCATCTCCCACACGTAACGTAAGCCATTCCTACGTCCCGTATCCCTTTTTTCTCACGTATCGGTTCTGAGATAAGTAGAGTGGGAGGAGTCGAACGTATTGAGATACGGATACGTGATACGTTTAGAGAATACGTGTCACTGCGCTAACTCTATAATAACTTGTAAATATTTACTGATTGAAATTTTGTAAAAAAATTTTTTTCCACAAGCCAATTACATTTGTGTAGAAAGACTACTGTATAGTTGCATTATGAAAAGTTGTAAATTCAAAAAATTTTATGGAATTCGGGTACATGGGGGTAACTTAATTCGCTATCAAAGCATAAATTTATATTATTATGATCACGACTCAGACACACAGAGTCAAGCAAGGTAACTATTAGGAAAAATCCAACAAAACGACTTAAACAGATCAAGTCATAACTCCACCTTTTTTCAAAATTAAAATTAGAGCCCTAGATGCAAGCTGCATCTGATATTGCATGTTTTTATGCGTTATCTAGGGGAGAAAGAGGGGGGGGGGGGAATTTTTTTTACGAGTTTCTATTTGGATTTATCATTGCAAAAAATTTCTCAAAAGTCGATAAGAAACAATTAATTTGTTTACTTTTTTGTTTGTTAGTTTTTCAAAAATTGAATTTTGAAAAAAAGGGAGTTATGACTTAACCTCTTTAATTCGTTTTGTTGGATTTTTCCTCATAGTAACCTTGGTCTCAAGGTTGCAGTGGAATTACACTTAAAAAGCAAGTGGTTAGACCGTAAGAAGTCAATTAAAGAACAAATTTGATTAAAAAAATTTTTTTAATATGCAATTAGTGTCTTGTTGACACCAAATAATTAAGGTGTCTGACGAACCGGCATCTCCAACAAAAATTTTTAGTTAAAGCAAAATAGAGGTTTGCACTGATTTGTCGGCAGCTTTTAGTTATTATTCATCATAACAAGCATGGATTTGATTACTGATAATTCATCCCCCCTGTTTTACAGATGTGATTCGGAAAGAACACCCTAGTATTTTGAAACAATTTCTTTTACTATAGTATATTTTGAAAATAGAAAATACTAATTTTCTTAGGTATATTGAACGGCCAAACGGAACTATTTATTCGTTATTATTTAGTACAGTGTTATCTGTGAAAAAATAGTATTGTTGACATCGCGACATTTATATTGACAGTATTCTCTGTAACAATATGGAATGCGCCCACCTCAGGTGTTTTCTTCAGCATGACCATGATTTATTATTCAAGCAAAATTTTCATTTTGTAGTGAAAGTTCGCTAAATTAGCACCAAAATATTTGCGATGCTGACATCAAGATTACTCACCGCTCATTTTCTACTGTCCGAATAAAACTGAAAAACTCTGTGATCTAACAGACCATCAGGTGCACAAATCATCAGTCACATAACCTCTGTAATCAAGCTGATTACAATAAAAAAATTAAGTGTGAGATTGTCAAGGATTAAATTAGAGCATTGCATTAAATTAGAGAGCTTAACGTTTGATGGAAATTTGTCAAATCTATACTCTACGATAATGTTTAATAAGCAATTTTAGGTTTGCGAAATAATTGAACGACACAGAATTTATAAGAAGCCATTTATTTTGATGAATATTCCTGGAACAAAAAATTACTTATCTTCGTTATATAATAAAGTGACTATTGTGTTTCACTTAGATAAAATTTTGTAACCATTATAGATACAAACTCGTGTATGCTGAGAATCAGTTAGTCATCCTTGCCATGATCGAAAAACTGGAAGTCATGTAAAATTTCAACGACAAATGGTGACACAATGGATTTTATCAAATTAACAGCAATGGAGGTGCAAACTATAGAAAATTTAAGGTGCAAAATTACTGTATGCTGAAAGTCAATAAAAAATACTTGATACAATGGATTGGAAAAAAATTTAATTTTGCCGAAAACAGCTACAGCTAAATTAATGACCAGAATAAATCTCTGGGTAGAATTTTGGCAGCGTTTGTTGATTAAAACATTCCAGCAAAATTCCGGTTGTAATATACCATCGTAACATACCATTGTAACATACTATGAGAATTGTAACATGTATATATAAATGTATATACTTCCATATACATCTATACATATTTACATACAAATGCAAATATAAATATATATATACATTTATTTATACATAGATTTACATATATATTTGCATATATATATACATTTAGACAAGCATAAATACATAAATATACACACATATACATATTTATACATCCATACAGATCTATGAATTAATTTGTATGCTTATTACTATTGATTTATTTGACAACGAACTACAGCGATTGCCATGGAAACGGGGTGTGCCAACAACTCTTGTCATTACCATAAACGGTCGCTTTACCTCCTGACTGTTCAAGAATCTGTAGCACGGCAAAAAATTACCTTTGGGGTCCCTGTCTGACCCTAATTTGTGGCACGAGGTTTCACCATATCTTGTGGATGTTGCCAAGACGTGAAAATCTTAAATTTTGATTACCATAGGCGTGTATAGAGTTTGTAACTTATTGCTACATGACACAAACTATGTTTTATTTATCTTCATACACACCAATGGAATTTCAATTTTGGCACTTTACACGCTCTCCCTACTGCCCATTGTCCTCCCTACCGCCCCTCCCCCCAACTGGCCACAGCCTCCCCTCTATTGGCCACTCCCCNTACTGGCCACCGCACCCCCCCTCCCTCTATTTGCCACCGCCCTCTAGTATTAAAATTATTTTTATTATATAAAAAAATTTGTTGTTCCAAAATTATCAAATAAATCACTTACCTCACGTGGTAGTTCATTTTTAAAATTTATTGAGTAACTTTGAAAGCAGACATTGATAACGCCGAAGCTAAATTTGATTATGTCAATTAAACTTTATCAGCTTGTTAAGTCTGTCTAGACTATCAAGGTGATAAAGACCTCCATTTTCAACTTTCAAATTATTAAAGACTCAGTTATCCCAGCCATAAAATGTCAAAACTCTTATACGAATCTTAGACTAAAAATCTAAAAGTCGTATAAAAGTTAATTCTGTTGGTTCTTCAGTCGTTCAGCACATTGACTCAGCTTGGAGCCAGACTGCCAGTATCTTCGTGATGAAAGGTTTGGGCTTATGCCGTAATGCAAAAATACACAAAAAGTTTCCCAGAAGAGTAAAATAAATGTCAAAAGTTCACACATTTTCAAAAATAAGTAAATTATTCGTATTGGTAGATTGGCGACACAAAGGCCTGAAAGGGTTGTGTTTAAAAATACACGTAAAACGGACGGGGGGTGGTTTGAAGCAGAAGAAATACCAAAAAGCATGTATATGGGAATCCCAGAACTAATATTCTCATTCCCGTGGCAAAATTTACTGCCCAGAGAAACGGGCAATAATTGGGCGTCCCCGTTTGGTTAGGGAATTCCCCGGGGATATATGTATTTCTAATAAAAATTGTTTGATACCATAAAACTTGGTTATTATTTAATCTAGGCATAAGCACAATAACTTGAAATATGCATTTTAATTTTGATCTTTGGAGTGTATTTTTTACTAAGGGTCGTAGAGTAAGAATTAGTGATTCCTTGTCTGCTGTGGTATTCGCCACAGAAAACAAACCCGCCCCACATTTTATAAATTTAAACTTTAAGCTATAAAATTGGTACAATATAGAAACGAGGATTTTTCCATTATGTTACAATCGATTAAATGGTTGTAAATGCGATTACTCTACAGGTTATGTTTGAACACATTTTCTGTTAGAGAACTGAACTTACTCACTTCATGTATATTCCGCATACTAACGCTGTACTCGTAACGAAATTTTAAATGAAGTTTTACCTTTTAATCTTTAAGTATTTAACTTGTTTATGTTGAAACGGGAAGACTTTTTCAGTTTATGGCAAGGGCCATTTTCAGAAGCTACTTTCATAAATTGGGTTTCATACATGAATATTTAGTTGTTTTTTTCAATACAGAAACTGTCTATACAGAAACAGAAACAGATTCTCCTGGGGATAAGGTTAAATTGATAAACAGACTAGAAGTCCGAGAAGGAATGCTTTTAAGTTGAAAAAAGAAGTTAAATGACAATTCTCTGAAAAAAAAAATTGTTCAGGATTTTGTTCAAATGACGGTAAAAATAGTCAGTTATTACCACAATTCTGATGCAAAACAACCCGACTACTCACATGAACTAAAATTCTGTCATGTTCATAAGAGATTTTTATTATATTATTTCTTACTCTTTCATCACATTATTCATTTAATTTTAATTTACGTTGTTTTATATGTTTTTAAGTAATTCCGGGACAGGCTTTAAGAATCAGTTATTTTAATTCAGGTAGCGTTAAACGATTTTTTGAGTTATAATTTTTGGTAACAATTTTTTGAAGAGATGATCCAATTTTCTATACATAACAATTTGAAAAGTGTTAAAAACGACTTGGATATGCTTGTACATATATTAGAATATTATAATTTTCGAAATGAGAATCTATGAACTTTTCTGTCAATTGATAAATTTACTCAGTTGGTGTATAATCTTTTGTGTGTCCAAAAAATGCCATTGGTCCAAAGATGGGCATTGGCTCGAATGCGTCAGAAGCCAAGTATTCCTTTACTCCTTTTAGCTCTTCGAATCGTGTAACATATGCAACAAGTGCAGGAAATGCGTTCAAATGCTTCGGATGAAAAAGTCGTCGGCAGGAATCCAGGCAATCATATATAATGAAGTCAATATATGTTAATTTGTTACCACCCATCCATTCGCTTTCTCCCAGAAATTTAGCAATATCGGCTAGTTTTGCGGGGAGTGTAGACACGTAATCCTTGCGTAATTGTTCATGCAATTCTTTGTTGTTTTCAACATTTGGTGGAAAAGCTACGGTCGCAATTCCCCCAAAAAGATCTAGCACTTGCTCATAAATGATACTCATTCTCACCAACTCCTGTTCACTAGATCCCTCTAAATTATGCTTGCGACCCAAGTGATGAAGAATTGCTCTGCTCTAATTAATCCCAAACAAATAGAATATAAAATATGATCATTTACCATTTAAAACTGATAAAATTTACCTGAGTCATCTTAACTTCATCGTCAATGTAATATGGAAGATTTGGTAAATCCAAGGATTCGGCGAGTTTGACTTTGTCTTTGCCAAACCATTCGGTGGGATGCCTATATCTTTTGTCGTCAAAATCAACACCGACATAGTGGAGTAGCATGCGTATTGGATTGGCACGCCCACGAACATCCCAATATCTGAAAATATTGAAGTAAGCATATTAAGAAGTTATATTTTCGATATCTTTTATACCTACAATTATGACATGTCCGGTTACATTTACGATTACTGGCTACTATTACATTTCGCTTCCTAGTTTTACATAATGTTAAGGAGATCCCACTATCAATTAATTATTTTACACAAACGACACAGAGATGTCGTGGGTGAATAGTGAATGAAAATTGGAAATAAAGTTTGGGTTTGCTTACCCAAGAATTGGTTTCATCGTAATTTTCTGTGTAAAGGAACCCTTAAAATTTATTATCCTTGATGGTGTTTTGCAGTTAGAATTGGTAATATGTGAAGTATTTATTCTTTTCGGCAATTTATATGAAATTGTAATTCAAATGATTACAAAGCAAAAATTATCATCAATGACATTTTTTATCGTAGGAGATTTGTCGTTACATTTAACATTACATAAGATGTTTCTTTTGAACGTGATGGAAAAAATTGTATTTTTATTTTACTATAATTACTGCAAATATTACAAAAACATTATATTGCAGGGCACATAGGATGTAGTAAATAAAGAACGCATGCACATTTTATAGTTATTTTTAAAAGCAAGGGAGGGGTATTTAACTTGCTTCAAAATTTAATCCGAAAATTTTGTTGTTTTGAAGCACATTAAATACCCTTCCTTTGTTTTTAAAAATAGCTATAAAATGTGCGTGCGTTCTTTATTTACAAACCATAAATTTCAACTTAGGCGACCCTTTTCTATAACAAATTTTAAAAAGTGTTGCGACTGAAATGATGGAGACGAAATGTCCCCACTCCATAAAATGAAAAAGTCAAAAACAAGCAACACATGTTACTGAAAAATTGGTCTCCAGGACAGATGGGATCACCGTAGTGATATGGTGTGTACAATATCCGGCAAACAGTGTATCTGGGTTCGAGTCCCAGAACCAGCGGTAACAAATTTTTCAGTAAAAAATTCCGAATTAAATTTTGAAGCACATTAAATATCCCTCTCTTGCTTTTAAAAATACATAGGACATATTGATTTTCATGCTACATAGAATACTAATTTTGTTGTATTATTGTTTTATTTATTAGCCATGGTTTATTAACTTTGCTGGATAATGTAAAACGAGTAAAAAAGATTCAATTACTTTTTATACAAGAAGTCCCAACAAGAAACTAATTCGATAAAGCCACACTATCTGAAATTGATTGAGTTTACTCAACCTGTGAGAAACAGCTAAGAGCAAAGGAAAATATAAAATGCAAGCTTGGCGTTTCTTCGTTGACAATGAATCTGATTGTATTTTACATCATTTGTGACGTTGAGATAGCTTCACGAGTTTGAGATTAAAATAATGCGCGCCAAGCGGAGAGGTTAGGGAATTTATCAATGGTGGTGTTGGGTGGGTCTGTTCATTAATAACAGTTATACGGGTTTTCACATATAATTGAGAGTAAATGGGGTTAGGTGCGATACTAAAACCTAACATTGAAGTGGAGTGGATTACTCGTGTTGAGTCTACTATGTATAATGCTTATACATAGTATTAAGATAACCATGCTTTGCTTTGCGTAGCATTTTCCGTCAGTAGAACGGGACATTAATGCAGATCACAGAAAGAAATTTGCGTGCCTTCAGAGAAATCTTTCTGACAAATATAGGTTCTTTTTTTTCCCGCAGGTTGAAGGAAAATTCTTCCATTAGACAGATGGTTAACATAATAAATGAATGTTTCTAGGTTAGCTGCTTTTGATTAATAGCAAATATGAAATTCAAAAATAATTACACTAGCGTTTATTCTGATAAATTTTCCTGGAACAAGGAATTTGCTAAAACTTGTTAAATACTGAAGTGTATCTAAAGTGTTTCACATAGAAAACAAGCCATATGACTGTAATTACTTCCCGGGTGCAAAAATGGCACATGATCTCTTTCTGGCTACTCAGGAATGTTTCAGAAATAAATTAATAACAGATAGTCGACTAATAATTTTGATGACAGGTTTTTAGAAAACGTTAACACAGTTAAATAATACAACTATTTATAAACCATGTATCAATTGTATGGCGTAACATAAATGTAGAGCTGTAATAATGCCCGTATATAGGTATTCAATTTATAATAAAGAAACAGAAGTGCCGACAGATACGACTGGTTGATGCTTATTGATTCCAAAGACACTAGAAAATAACTGTACTTCCAATTTTGGTGTCGAGTTACTCTCCTTAACCGCTAACAGAATGTATGTGAGAAGAATATGCTATTGTAGATTTGCTTATCAAATAAGCTCATTTCAAAAACCAAATGCGCTGAATTTGCAACTATTTCGAACAGTTGTCTTCCCCATAGTAAGCTTGCATTCTCCCATAGTTACAAATTATTGAAGCTGTAGATGAGGATATTGTCATCACCAATACTTACATCTATTTTATTTGAAAATGCTAATATTGGATTAATTTTGTTTCCAACCAAAATCTTTACAATGTTTGGCTTTTGCTTCACAATCAGTGTCCTAAATTTGTCGACGCTTAATATATACCATTAAAACTTTGAACTTGACAAAAAACCGAAATTAGAATTTTTCAGACATTTTGGTCAAGTGTATACTTCTACTAGACTTAAGAATGTCAAATTCTCATTCTCAAAATAAGAATCAGAATTAAGAATTAGAGGGCGCTACTACACTTCGGAATTAGAATTTGCAAATTCTGAAATCTAAAATCCGAAGTCCTCGCCTTTCGGAATTGCCTATCATATTTAGGAATAATCACAAATATCCAATGAGTGCGAATTATTTTGTTTTGTTCAAATTGTAACAAAAAGTTCGCGCGCCTGTCCTTTCTAATAAATGGGGCAAGTCGAGTCAATTCTCAACATTCTCTTCAGAAAGTTTTCAAATATTTGAAAACTTTCCAATTCCTAAAGTGGGCGGAGATTCTTACGATTTCTCAAATAACAAATTTTAATTCCAAAGTATAGTAACTACATTCTTAAATTTCTGAATTGTGAATTCTCAATTCTCAAATCTGATTCTTGCGCCGCGGGAGAAAGTATGATAGCCCAATTCCGAAATACCGCACAAGCGAATTCTCAATTCCAATTCTCAAAACCCAATTCTCATTCTCATGTATGGTACCTAAAATCTTAAGGAAATCCTAAAATTTTAAGAATCTGACCGTTCAATTCTTAAGTATGGTAGAAGCAATAATCTATTAAAATGACTAACTTGTCTGGTAGTAATACCCATTCCTAGTTTTAATAAAAGAAAATATCAAAATATTACAATTTTTCAATATACCGNTTGTCTGGTAGTAATACCCATTCCTAGTTTTAATAAAAGAAAATATCAAAATATTACAATTTTTCAATATACCGTGCGGCTAATTTGATATTGATTTGATATGAAAAATTTTACTAAAGAACTTCAACTAAAATTTAAAAAACAACCCTAGTCCCAAAAAGAAGTTGAACGGCTGTTTGATCATATAATCAAATTAGAAAATCGTTAGGTTGATTACTCCAACCAGCTTAATTACCAGTGTAATCAATTAGCGAAAGTCCTTAAGTTTTGCTTCCTCAGTTTTAAGTGCTTTAACTTATCTACTTCTTTAATGAACGAAAGTAATGATCAAGAAGATAAAAATCGGAGAGGTAACAAGCGAAGACCAAACCTTACAATAACCTTGCAAAAACAGGTCAAAAAAATTTTTTTGACCTGTTAAGACCTATTTTCGTGTAATTTTTTACACGGCCGTGTAAACTTTTACACGGCAGAATCCACGTGTAAAAGTTTACACACCCGTAGCTACGATGTCGGATTGACTATTCATGCTGTGTTAAGTTCCTGTTACCATGGAAGTAATCTATTTTCCTGTACAACGAAAGTTATTTAATTTTTATAAATATTCTTTATTGCCACACCTCATAAGCGCGCGTTTTCTCTTTATTTAAATCAGTGTTGGATTAAAAGAAGGTTGTCTGTATTTTTCGGTCTCTTGATTTTAATCACTCAATAATTACGCATGTAACTAGAAGTATACCCTTTACTAATATTAATTTTTTCTCGGGACTCGGGAGGGCTGCGGTAACCCACGGGAGGGCTGTGGGAACCCACTGAAGGCTGCGAGAATACTCGGGAGGGCTGTGGGAACCCACGGAGGGCTGAGGATAGACTAGGGGGCGTTGCGGGAACCCACAGGAGGGCTGCGGGAAGACTTGGGAGGGGTGTGGGATCGTAGCGGGAGGGCTGCACGAAGACTAGGGAGGGCTGCGAGAACCCAAGAGGGGCTATGGGAATCCACGGGAGGGCTGTGGCAGCAAACGGGATGGTTGCGGGAACACACGGGTGGCTGTGGGAACCCGTGGGAGGGCTGCAGGAAGACTCAGGAGGGCTGTGGAAACCCAAGGGGGCTGAACTGACGCAACTTCGGCAATTCCCAACATGGATTAGTCTGACTTGTAACGTTGTAAAAAAAATGGCCGTGTAAACATTTACACGAGGCTCGGATATTTAGCTAAACTTTGTATTTTCGCCGTGCGCATTGTCGTGAAAATTTTTACACAAAGGTTTGTAAAAAATTAAGCCAGGTAGCTTTGAAGAAGGTTTTTTTCAAAAATTTGTCCGACAGTGAAGTTCGGCTATAGTGACTCCGGCTATAGCAAACCATACAGTCCTGTCTCTGCCAAGCAAATGGAAGATTATATGTTAAGTAGTCCGGTTATAATGAAATCGGCTATACTGAACTTCCGGCCTTAGTGAACCAAACCTACCGTCCCGAGAGTCATTTTAGCCGGTTATAGTGAACACGCATAAAATATTTCTGAATTCTGCAATGAATTTTTTTTATTCTTCAATGACCTTCTATGTAGTCGACTTAGTTGGGACCTTAGAGTGAGTTTTAATCAACACACTCAAGAGGGAACCACCATGGGTGTCATCCCCGAGATAATCCAAGTTAGGCTTTTCTAGTAGAATTACCATTATTAATAATATAAATATAAAAATTTCCTGCCATTGGGTCATAGGGTCAACGTGACAGGTNCCCGAGATAATCCAAGTTAGGCTTTTCTAGTAGAATTACCATTATTAATAATATAAATATAAAAATTTCCTGCCATTGGGTCATAGGGTCAACGTGACAGGTCTTTCTTCAGTACCTAAAAACTTTTTTTCGTTACAATAATAAAGATGTTAATGTTAAAAGTGCGTTTGAGAGGCTGCCATCTCAGTGAGGTATAGTTAGCGAGGTGGTGTAAATGAAAGGGTTAAAATTGCTTAATATCGGGTTCGATTGCTACCTTTTTCATAAATTTTTTTTCTTATAATTTTCATACTTATGCCAATTATATTCTATAAATCTAAAAACATGCATAACGCAGTGTAGTTAGAATCTAATATTTAAGGTAAGGATTTTCTGAAAATTATAAGTCATTTACTTACGTATATGGCTTCATATCAAAAGAATTACAAACTAAATAATACCCTAAATTCTCGCATAATATTAACCCTTTGACATATGATATATTTGACAAGGCTTCTTCATGATCTATTTCTATTACTACAGGCTCCAAATTTTCAGCTTTATAGTCTGGCAAACCAGTGCAGAAATTTTTAAGAATAATATCGGAAGTTCATTAGATTAAAAATAAAATATATGAACTACTTTGTGATGAATTTGAGAATTGATTGTGACAATCTGCCCTCGTGATAACTCTTTCATTTCAATTCCAACTATTTTAACTCTTCTTAAAACTTTCGTGAATAATCGTTGTAATAATCGTGAATAATGATGTTGTCCCATAAGTCATGCGATCTGTTTAAATGACAGAAATGTCAAGTGATTGTAAATGAATAAATGAATATTAAATGTGGGTTATCTATGGTGTGAATTGTATTTTTTAAATTTTGGTGTTAAGAATTGTCGAATAGTAAACCAGGGCAAATTATTCGCAAGGGCAAATTGTAGGCGGGAATTTAGGGAATTTAGTTTTTTATTTTTTGGTATGAGGCCATATACACAAGTGAATGACTTATAATTTTCAGAAAATTCTTTTAATCTTTTAAATATTAGATTCTAACTACACTGCGTTATGCATGTTTTTAGATTTATAGAATATGATTGACATAAGTATAAAAATTATAAGAAAAAAAAACTATGAAAAAGGTAGCAATCGAACCCAGTATTAAGCAATTTTAACCCTTTCATTTACACCACGTCCCTAATTACACCTCACTGAGATGACAGCCTCTCAAACGCACTTTTAACATTAACATCTTTATTATTGTAACGAAAAAAAGTTTTTAAGTACTGAAGAAAGACCTGTCACGTTGACCCTATGACCCAATGGCAGGAAATTTTTATATTTATATTATTAATAATGGTAATCCTACTAGAAAAGCCTAATTTGGATTATTTAGGGGATCATCACCCATGGTGGTTCCCTCTTCAGTTTAAAAGTCAAATCCAGTCACAAAACATATTTCATTGTTGCTTAGAAGAACTCCATTTAGTGGGAAGAAGTTTATGGAACGTGCCAGTGTTATTGTACGTAAATGTTACTTAGATGTGAAAAGTAACACATTTATCACCTCTTGCTACCTGCCAATACAACTAGCCTATGGACCCAGGGAAACAAGCTTCAAAGTCAAGAGCTAGTTCAATTGGAAGGATCAAAATACTTTACGAAAATCAGTCAAAGTTTTACCCAGGTTAGTATTGCGGGAGTTTATCGATTGTAAATAAAGTCTCTTTAACTTTTTGAATTCACTTTTTGCCTCCACACGGAGGTTTAGCTCTGCGGCCGTATATCCAATCCCACCAAACGGCTCCTGCTGCAGAGTTGGTCTCCCGCCCAATTCCCACTACACATTCACAAACCACTTATTTGTAGAATATTCCCCTCGTCTGGAATTCGAGTAAGTTANATGATGTCGTCCCATAAGTCATGCGATCTGTTTAAATGACAGAAATGTCAAGTGATTGTAAATGAATAAATGAATATTAAATGTGGGTTATCTATGGTGTGAATTGTATTTTTTAAATTTTGGTGTTAAGAATTGTCGAATAGTAAACCAGGGCAAATTATTCGCAAGGGCAAATTGTAGGCGGGAATTTAGGGAATTTAGTTTTTCATTTTTTGGTACACTAATCGACTGGAAATTTAGCGTAGATTACGGATGTAACATCCATTTTTGGTGGTCAAGTTAAATTTTGCAAAAAATTTGTAAAGTTGTGCAAAAAAAATTTTTTTTTTCTTTACTGCCTTGTCTAATGCTACAAGGCCGGATTCCGGTTAGTGATCCATCAATCGATTGTAAATTTTCTGCAGATCACTAACTTAAAATTTATTGATGGCGGTAAATTAAAATTTTGCAAAAATTTTGCGAACTTGTGCGAAAATTTTTTTTCTCGCCTGTCCGCCTCAATGAAAAATGATCGCCNTTTTCTGCAGATCACTAACTTAAAATTTATTGATGGCGGTAAATTAAAATTTTGCAAAAATTTTGCGAACTTGTGCGAAAATTTTTTTTCTCGCCTGTCCGCCTCAATGGAAAATGATCGCGTTCTAATAATGCCAACTACTCACGCTGGTAGAATTTAAGCAGCGGTCGCTACGAATTATTGCCCATTAGGTTCTAAAATCCTGTGAAAATTTTTCAAAACTTGCCAAAAGAGCATCAGCGGCTCAAAAACTTGCCTAATTTCTGTTTAAACACAGCATTAGCGACTGCAAACTAAATCCAATCCTGAAACTTACGATGTAGTTTGTTGTAAGATCTACTAATTATTTAAAATTGCTTACTCTTTGTCAGAAATGGCTTATTGGAATCTGATCAGACCTTAATGCTTCTACCATACTTAAGAATTGAACGGTCAGATTCTTAAAATTTTAGGATTTCCGTAAGACTTTAGGTAACATGCATGAGAATGAGAATTTGATTTTGAGAATTGGAATTGAGAATTGAGAATTCGCTTGTGCGGTATTTCGGAATTGGGCTACCATACTTTCTCCCGCGGCGCAAGAATCAGATTTGAGAATTGAGAATTCACAATTCAGAAATTTAAGAATGTAGTTACTATAATTTGGAATTAAAATTTGTTATTTGAGAAATCGTAAGAATCTCCGCCCACTTTAGGAATTGGAAAGTTTTCAAATATTTGAAAACTTTCTGAATAGAATGTTGAGAATTGACTCGACTGGCCCCCATTTATTAGAAGGGACAGGCGCGCGAACTTTTTGTTACAATTCGAACAAAAAATAATTCGCACTCATTGGATCTTTGTGATTATTCCTANACTTTTTGTTACAATTCGAACAAAAAATAATTCGCACTCATTGGATCTTTGTGATTATTCCTAAGTATGGTAGGTAATTCCGAAAGTAGACGAGGATTTCGGATTTTAGATTTCAGAATTTGCCAATTCTAATTCCGAAGTATAGTGGCGCCCTCTAATTCTTAATTCTGATTCTTATTTTGAGAATGAGAATTTGACATTCGCCGGTACTAAGCGTGTTGACTTTTTTGCAAATAATAAAAACCATGTGCAAAAAATTTTTGCACACGAAAAGCGGTCAGNTACTAAGCGTGTTGACTTTTTTGCAAATAATAAAAACCATGTGCAAAAAATTTTTGCACACGAAAAGCGGTCAGGGGTTAAGTATAGTAGAAGCATAAAACTTGGCGAAAACAAAGTTGCTCGATCCCTGGGAAAGCCAGCGGTGTGAGGAATCATAAACTCCTTTTTCTGGGCATCGGTCTAAAAAATCTATTGANTACTAAGCGTGTTGACTTTTTTGCAAATAATAAAAACCATGTGCAAAAAATTTTTGCACACGAAAAGCGGTCAGAGGTTAAGTATAGTAGAAGCATAAAACTTGGCGAAAACAAAGTTGCTCTATCCCTGGGAAAGCCAGCGGTGTGAGGAATCATAAACTCCTTTTTCTGGGCATCGGTCTAAAAATCTATTGAAAATTAAAAAAAACGGCGAATGCAGTTCTATTGGAAATGCTTTATTCTATGCCCATGCCATAAGCCAGGTTCATGGGTGTGAACTGCAGGCCTGTAGCCAATTTAAAATAAAATCAGGGAATCGATTAAATGGCAAAACCCGGAAATTTATTAAGGTCCACCAGTGTGCGGTATTCCGCACACGAGGAAAAATTGCCTAATGTAATGAATCTCAATATTATCAAGTAATAATAAAGCCGGCAACATTTACCTTTTTTTATTTTATCCTCATTTTCTCAATTTTTCTCTTTAACACACAATTTTCGAGTTTACGATACCTCACACCGGTGGACCTTAAAAAACACCCACATCGGTGACCTTCCTGGGGATATGCAACATTATAACCACAAACAAATTATTATCACCTACAAAGATTTGTCCAAAATGTGGGTCTGTGATGAAAGTGACAACGGACAGAGATGGAGATCCCAAACAATCGTTTCATATGGAAAAAACGCTAAAGAAAATGTGACACCGAGGTTACAATAAACAAACGTTCTTTGTTTGCAAAAAGTAAATTGGACAAACCACAAATTATTGTAACCGAATTTGAGTTTTGTGATTCAAATTGTTAAGAAATTTTGTGGACGCCAAATAAATCGGAAATAAAGCATTGATAGAATACCATTTGCTAATTTCAATGAATGTTTCTGGAACAAAAAAACACTTAACTTGAATTAATTTTCAAGTATCTAGTATAACTTTCGTAGATAATAACTACCATGACTATAATTGTCTTCACGGCTAAGGCGCACTTTAACTTCAATTAATCATACAGTTGTTACTCATTCAACAAATTTGTTATCATTTATTTAGAAACTTGTGGAGAACCCAATCCTTCACCTCTCTCCGTGTGGTGAACGAGACTGGACTTCCCGTTCACCACAAACAACAACGACACAGCTACTTCTTTCTTTTCATTCTCAGTACCATCCCTAACTATACTTTATTATTATTATTTTTTTTTTCTATAGGTATAGATATATAACTTACCTACTGATGAGTCTATCCCTGTGGATAGACTCAGCCGCTATCTAAACTTGGAATAAAATGGTCAATTTCTCTCTCCATTTAATTATAATCTCTATTAATAATTATCTTAATCTCTATTAATGATAATTTTTATTTTTTATTTATTATTTATTAATTTNTCATTCTCAGTACCATCCCTAACTATACTTTATTATTATTATTATTATTTTCTATAGGTATAGATATATAACTTACCTACTGATGAGTCTATCCCTGTGGATAGACTCAGCCGCTATCTAAACTTGGAATAAAATGGTCAATTTCTCTCTCCATTTAATTATAATCTCTATTAATAATTATCTTAATCTCTATTAATGATAATTTTTATTTTTTATTTATTATTTATTAATTTATAGTTTTTCTTTGTTGATTTGGGTGACTCGGTGACTCCACTCCCTCAGGCCCATCAACGAGGACCTCTTAGGATCCACCAATTCACGACAAACTATTTACACATTACTTTAACAAGACCAAATATATAAATTGAGATCGATATTTAAATAATTATTTAAAAAAATGAGGTACAGTATTGCCCGTATGCATTCACATGACAGGAGTTAAGAAAACTCCAAAACAGCTTAAACTTCTAGGAATAAATGTAAATTAACAACAGATAAACTTTCATTGAAAAGGTTAAAAATAAAAATAATTCCTTTCCGAGATAATCCTAGTCATTAACATAATTNTAATAGTTTTTCTTTGTTGATTTGGGTGACTCGGTGACTCCACTCCGTCAGGCCCATCAACGAGGACCTCTTAGGATCCACCAATTCACGACAAACTATTTACACATTACTTTAACAAGACCAAATATATAAATTGAGATCGATATTTAAATAATTATTTAAAAAAATGAGGTACAGTATTGCCCGTATGCATTCACATGACAGGAGTTAAGAAAACTCCGAAACAGCTTAAACTTCTAGGAATAAATGTAAATTAACAACAGATAAACTTTTATTGAAAAGGTTAAAAATAAAAATAATTCCTTTCCGAGATAATTCTAGTCATTAACATAATTGCCTATGAATGAATTCAGATAAAAATATAACTAATACTAAGAACAAATTATAAATGAACATAATTACTAACTAAATAACAATAATACAAAAGAAAATAACTTACGACAAAACAAATTATTTTGTCTCTGTTTCAATATATTGCCCATGCTACCACATTGCACTGCTATAGTGTATCGTAATTGCGGATGTATTAAAAAAACTAATTTTTTACAATATGATATAATTATTTACTATTAAACCCACAATTTTCTAAATTAAAGACATAATCATTTACGCTATATTTTTTTACTCTTTGAACGTTTCTTTAATTTTTGTTGACCATGGCATAGTTGTTATTGTGGTGACCACAGTATACCCTGACCTACCTGATTATCTTGAAATTGTGCAAGTGTTTGCATTTCCCCCATGCCAGAGTATTCCTACCGCGATTACCGTGATAGCAAAATACACTTATTTATTTAAGAATTTAATCAAAAGTCGTATTCGTTGAAATTTTTGTAATCTTTCTATGCTGCTTCAAAGTTTGGATGTTTGTCAAATCAGAATTGGCATCTTGACATTAGCAGTTCAGCTTGAAATTGGCTATGCAACGTAATGTCCACTGTTTTCAATTTAATTTTTTTAGTGTTGGGTATGACTCCCATTTGGCCCGGAATCGGAGTCAGTGACTCCGACTCCAAAAATCTTGAGAGTTGACTACGACTCCCAAAAATTCGAGAGTCGAAGTCTCCGACTCCGGAATCGGAGTCGAGACTCCGGAGTCAAACGATTTGAGTTGTAGTTCACTTTTAATTTCGACTTTACACCTTTCATTTCGACTTTCGACTAACAACGTCAAAATACCAACGGGCGACGGTTTGGGCTCCTAGCTTTTGCTCACTCGGGCTCTTTTGCAAATAACACCACTGAGATGTAGCGGTGAAAAGTAGAGACAGAGCACCTCTAGTTGGACTGAAAGCATGATTTTCGAAAAAGTACCCGAGCCCGAGCAAAGCCCGTCTAAAATTTTTGAAAACAGCCCGAGCTCTAGCAGCGCCCAGAACAAAATTTCAAGAGCCCGAGCAGAGCCCAAGCGAGAATTTTAAATAGAGCAGAGACCGTGGGAAAATACTAAAATGCAGTGTATATTTACATGTCAAGTACGAGTTATACATACGAAGTAGAAGTTTGTATAAGAATTTCAGTCTGTAGTAGACAAGCGCAGTTCGCATTGTATAAGGGCAGTACGCACTGTATTTGTGCAGTGAGCATTTTGTATGCGTAGTGCGCATTTTACATGCGCGGGAAACGTTTACATATTTGAAAAGAGCCCGAACGTTTTCCAAAAAATAATTTCGAAAGCGCCCGCGCAAAGCACATGGAAAATTTTCAAAAGAGCCGGAGCCCGACCAAAACCCAAAGAATTTTTTTAAGAGCCCGAGGAGAGCCCAACCCCAAACCCCAAGCTTAAGGTGAACTGAAACACAAACAGGATTACACATTACAAAAAATCCACGTTGAGTTTAATTGTTAGTCGTTTTTTTTTCTAGTGCCTTAAAGTGTAAAGTGAATGATATGCAATTTCCAGAAATTAAAAAAGTATAGATATGAAATTCAAACAATAGCAGCAAAGTTGCCATTAAAAGAAGTAAACTTCAATGTGTGGGGTTGGAATGGGTAACTCAAGATGAAATATGAAATTAGGCAAAGTGACATAAGGCTATTTATTCTTACACTTAAGTGCATGCACATCCACCTGGAATTTTAAAATTGGTGATACAAAGAGACTTGTAACAGAAGGTGTGACATTAAACGAGTTTCACTGTATTATTTTTTTTTCATCCCTTTTTCACACGAGGAGTCGACTCCGCGGCTCTGAAGAGTCCACTCCGCGGCTCTAAAGAGTCGACTTCGGAGTCAGCGACTCCGACTCCCAAATGAACATGAGTGACTCCGGAGTCGCCGACTCCGACTTCCAAAAATTTGAGAGTCAACTCCGGAGTCGGAGTCATNCTCCCAAATGAACATGAGTGACTCCGGAGTCGCCGACTCCGACTTCCAAAAATTTGAGAGTCAACTCCGGAGTCGGAGTCATAACTAACACTATTTTTTTTTAATATTCTGAAAAAAAGTTTCAAACTTTAGGTTTTGTTCAAAAAAAAATTGGAGTAGTGGAGAAGGGTTGAATGACGAGCATTATCCAACTAAAACAAATAGTTATTTATGAAAAAATTGTTCTATACTTGGGATGTCACAAATTTCAGTCGCTACTACCGATTGAGCATTAAGCCCCAAGCGTCTTTTCTGCGCAACGCGAAACTTTGAGGATAATAACAAATCTGACTTTGAATTGATAACATGAGTCTGAGAAAAAGTCTTTTGCTCTGCTGCTTGTTTCGTTAATTTCCTACTCGTAGAGTTGTTCACTCCAATAAAACCGCTATGGGAAACGGAATTTTTTTTATTTCCATCCTACTCTTTCATTCAGTGTTTGATTGTGCCAGACTTAAGTTCACTTGATATTATTTTTGGTTTTGTTAATTTATTAAATTTGAATTAAAGTAAGG
>NIPM01000044.1:48177-103528 GCA_002738285.1 Holacanthella duospinosa | reverse complement strand
AGTCTCATTGATGCACTAAGAAAGGAGATAAGTTTTCTGTTTCAGATAAGTCACGTAATCTGTTCAAAAATTGAAAGCCGAAAGGATGATAGATCCTTCAGACAACAACCAGTTCAATCAATGTTGTTAGAAATAGGATTTCTCCACTATTCTAAACAATAATTGTTTGGTGTGTCGATTGTTATTTTATTGAAATCTTGCTTATGCTGATGAAATTGTGTAAAATGATGCATGTCTTCACAATAAGTTTTACCAAGTCCATGTCTGCACTGATGGTTATTTGGAAAATTCTGAAACGAGCTGATAGAATTCCGAAGGTGTTTTCAACTGTCATTCTTGCTCTTTGATAAACGATAATTGAAAATTCTTACCAGCTTAAATTGTCTTTCAGAAATTTTGAAATATTAGCTCTAGAATTATTTTTGTCCACGTTGTACCGTCAAATTGACAGCGGTCAGAAATAATTTAAATGTGCAAACAACATTGGTGAGACATTTTGTGCACTCCTTCAATCTAGATAATTGAGCATATAATAAGCTTTATCTGCTTATGTACAATTGTTTCCATACATCTGGCTCTACGTCTGAAGTAATTTATATTAGAGTTCTCTCAATACTTATATGAGATAAAATCTGATATGCTTATTTCATGTCTGCAACTATATGTATAAAAAATTTTTTTTGGAAGTTTATTCGACTTATTGGCTTTTGCCCAATCAAGAGGGTAGGGACTTTATCTGGAAATACCGCAGACTAGCTTTTCGATATTTCTGCTGCCTCGAACCAGGCCCCGGTTTTTTTACGTGCACGTGTACACAACCTTTTCAGGCGTCTGGTAGCGTGGATCTACTACTACGCATACTTTACCTACTTTACATGAAAGGGGGTGAGCCATTGACATTTGTCTTACTCTATTGGGAAAACTTATCGGCATTTTTGCATATCATGGCATGGCTCCAGACTCCTAATCACGAAGATACAGGCAGTTTGGCTCCATTCCTTGTCAAAGTGCTTAAGAACTGAAAAACCAACGGAAACAGTTCTTGTACCAGTGCTAGATTGTTATTCTAGCTCAAGGAATGGCACCGATACAAGACCGGTAACCATAGCACACTGCTTAGCCCGAACAACACAATAGGAAAATGTGTCGTCGAGCCACCCTAGGCTGGTATTACATGTATAAATCGTTTTGTTTTTTTCCGTCATGAATCGCTCGATTCTCTGCTTGACTGTTCTTATAAATCTCTCAATGTATGAAACTTTGATTGGACTATTTGTGACAAAATGTTGAATATTATTATCTGCACAATATATTTTTGTTTGCTTTTCCATGAATTCTTTTCCAGAGTCGTTTTGTAACCTGAGACATTTACCTCCGGATCGTGAGATGTTTTTGTCTAATGTATCACAAACATCAGTACATGTTTTCTGACGAACAGGTTCTAGTCAACACATTTTTGTAAAGGGATCTAAAACTGCTAAAATATATCGTCTTTGCTAGTTTGATTTTCTATATTTCTGAATGTCGATGAATCTATTAGAAATAAGATACATTCAGACTTGTTTTTATTTTTTACTTTACCCATTCGAAATTGATCAAATGGTGCAGCGCTATATACAAGTTTTCTTGGTATTCTTTCATTTGTAGCATGGTTGAGTGTTATAGCCCTCCGACTTTTAAAAACTTTTAAACATTCAAGATTTATTTACTTTGAAATTTATTAACTTTGAAAAAATGTAAAGCTTCCGAATAACACTTTNTTTAAACATTCAAGATTTATTTACTTTGAAATTTATTAACTTTGAAAAAATGTAAAGCTTCCGAATAACACTTTGGTTTCGAGCGTCTAAATATGCCTCCACTATTACACCGCTCATGGTGGTTACACGATTAATGTGTATTTANTTTTGGTTTCGAGCGTCTAAATATGCCTCCACTATTACACCGCTCATGGTGGTTACACGATTAATGTGTATTTACATAATCCCTTGTTACATAATGTATTGACTGTACATCTGCTAGTTTAGTTCAACTGCTCCAAACACCATGACCAAACGTATTAAAAAGAATGTAGACTTCTTACAAACAATCAGTATATCTACACCTGCTCAACGGAAAACATATATACGTGTTGTGAGTGTTGATCAACTAAAATCTATTCAAGTGTCCATTCTTAACGTTGCAATCAAAAATGTTCCTATAAAATATTGTATTCTCACAAAATTAAGACCATACAAAACTATTCTTGAAAAACATGCTTTCAGAAATCCTTCAAGTTGAACAAAAAANCTCACAAAATTAAGACCATACAAAACTATTCTTGAAAAACATGCTTTCAGAAATCCTTCAAGTTGAACAAAAAAGAAATTTTTGACACAAAAAGGGGAGTTTTTACCTGATTTGCTGGCATTTGCATCTATCACTTTTTGCAAGCCAACTATTAAACTAACCATGGTTAATCGACTGAGACGTATTCCANAGGCATTTGCATCTATCACTTTTTGCAAGCCAACTATTAAACTAACCATGGTTAATCGACTGAGACGTATTCCAGAGTATACCTGCAAATATCTAGTGATTTTAACTAAAAATGAAATCGCGCGTTCATCTTTAATTCAAAAGGATAAAGTAATTTTGGATCAGGATATACTAGACGATTTAAAAAATTATGTTGTATCAAGAACTGGCAAGGAACCTAGCAACAAACCAAACAAATATGAAAAATATTCCAGTTCTGGTAAAGAACGTACTCACTGAATTTCCAAATACTAGAAATGAATTTTAGGAAACAACGACTTCAATGTAAAATTTTGATATGGATCCATTCAATAAAATTGTAAAAATTAAGGTGTTCGCGTCACTGGAATATTCGATTATTTTAAATAATTAAATATTGTTCCAAATTCACGGAAGAATTATTACTGACGAAAGAGTTATTCCTGGTATCGAATATAAACAAATTGTAGGGGAACTTGCTAAAAATAAACCACCAGTCAATTAGAAACAAGTACTCGAGAAGATGAAAAAATTCTCACATCAAACGTTTTTGGATGAGCTGCTCTTTCTGCATTGCATTCACCAAGCGAGAATTTATCTGCAGTTGGAAAAAAAATTTTAATCAGAATACGCCTTGGACTACTATTAAATAATTTTTTATAAACACAACAATGATGATTCAAATTCTTTTTGATATCATATTTAACTTTTTTCTTAATAAATAATTTTTTTTATAAAATTACGGACAATTTTATTATTTCGAACAAAATATTTTGTAAATACAAAATTGTGGCATGGCGGAAAATCGGGCTATTATTCGGGCATCCGGGTATTCTGGTTCCTGAGGATGTGTTAAATGGGTGAGGTTTCTATGAGCCTACACAGTTGTTTTATGTGTAATGGAATGGACTCGCACAAATTCTTAGAATAGAGGAAATAAACACTCCTTCTGAAGAGGGCGCAAATAACGTGAATAAAGGTTTCCATATCGGTAAGAAGGAAATTGGCATAGAAACTGGCGTAACAGCAGGATATTCTAATTTTAAAAACTTAAGCAAACTGTCCTACAATTGTCAAATTCAACTTTTTTAACTTCCTTTACTCATTTATGAGTTATCACATTTTAATCTTTAATTATCTTAGCCACTAAAGAAGACAANTTTTTAACTTCCTTTACTCATTTATGAGTTATCACATTTTAATCTTTAATTATCTTAGCCACTAAAGAAGACAACAAGTCGAAACGTTTGGCATTAAAATTCAACTTTTTTTAAATTCTCCAGCGTGCAGTTTGACCTTCAAATTTTTACATCGATTAGCAACCACCTGTACGCATTTTTTTAAANTTTTTAACTTCCTTTACTCATTTATGAGTTATCACATTTTAATCTTTAATTATCTTAGCCACTAAAGAAGACAAGTCGAAACGTTTGGCATTAAAATTCAACTTTTTTCAAATTCTCCAGCGTGCAGTTTGACCTTCAAATTTTTACATCGATTAGCAACCACCTGTACGCATTTTTTTAAAACAATGAATAAAGGGTAAGCCTTCGACTCGGGGAGAAGAGGGTTCAGTATGTTTTTGGCTTAGCAGTAGTTACTAAGTCTTTTCAGAGTATCTCCTTTGCTTATAGTTTTTCTCCGTTTCTCTCAAGAAAATAATTATCAGACAGTAGAACAGTAAGGCTATAAGAAGCAGTTTATTTGGCTTTATGGTTTTCAGCCCGTAGGTGGTGGGTCGGTCCGCAGGGAGAGAGAGAGGGGAACCAAAAATAATTTTTTCATCCATGGAACAGTAAGTGTTGTGGGTGATAGACATCACCAGAAGACCGTGGACTCGGTGAGGATCCATCTTCACTTAGGGACGAAGTCCCGCGTGGTACCTTCCATCTTATCGGCGAGCAGCGGATCTCCTATTGCTTCTTACACTTCACTAATACGCACCGGTCTCATGGGTATCACCGGTGTCATCGGTAAACAAAACAGCGTTGGGAGTCAGATAACAAAGTTTCGCGGGCCGGTGACTCCGGGAAATCGGTGCAAAAGCATTCCTTGGAATCCCTAATCCTCTCAATCTAGAAGATATATTCCCCATCAGAATCTACAGATTCGGAGAGTAAGAACAATAATCGCCAGATAAAGGGGATACTTCGGTAGTAAAGAAGAGACCCCAGAAGTTGGAAAATAGTACAGAAGTATTCGAAGTTCCCGGGGTTACGTGGGGAGTGGAGTAGTCTCCGGAGAACTGAGGGTCCCGTGAAAAGTGGAGTAGCCTCCGGAAACTAGCTTCCCAGGGATAGACAGTTCTAACTAATACCATAGAACAACTATGTTTAATAAGTAGTGTAATAATTAGTCATTACCCGTGCTCATAGAATCCGTAACTCCTCATTAACGTTCTGTAGGGACAGAAGCTTATTCTGAGTTTTTTTCTAATTTTGGGAATATTTATAACCATAATCCCCCACAGGTCAATCATCTTCGCGGACACGATCCGTAGTTCACTTGTCTCGCGGATTTGATCCGAAGTTCACTTGATCCGCGGGTACGATCTGCAGTAATTCATCCCCGCAGTCACTCATCACCGCAGTCACATATCTTCGCAGTCACCTATCCCTGTAATCATCTATCCATGTNAATAACGTTCTGTAGGGACAGAAGCTTATTCTGAGTTATTTTCTAATTTTGGGAATATTTATAACCATAATCCCCCACAGGTCAATCATTTTCGCGGACACGATCCGTAGTTCACTTGTCTCGCGGATTTGATCCGAAGTTCACTTGATCCGCGGGTACGATCTGCAGTAATTCATCCCCGCAGTCACTCATCACCGCAGTCACATATCTTCGCAGTCACCTATCCCTGTAATCATCTATCCATGTAGGAGGAAGGGAAAGAGGAGTAGGAGAAGGATGAGGAGGAGGAGGAAGAGGAGGAGGAGAAGGAGAAAGAGGAGGAGGATGAGGAAAAGGAAGAGGAGGAGGAGGAAGAGAAGGAGGAAGAAAAAGAGGAGAAGGAGGAAAAGGAGGAGGAGGAGATTGAGGAGGATGAGGAGGAGATTGAGGAGGATGAGGAGGAGAAGAGGAAATTCAAGATTTTTAGAGCTCTGAGCTCAGAACTCTGGAGCTCTCGTTGTGTTTGAGGAGGTGGTGGTGATGGAGGTGGGGCGGGGAATTCAAATTTTTTAGTGTTCCGGAGCTCTTGTTGCGTTTGAGGAGGCGGAGGTAAAGGTTGAGGAGGAATTCAAATTTTTCAAAGCTCCGAGCTCGGAGCTCTCGTTGTGATTGAAGAGGCTGAGGGGGTAATTCAAATTTTCTAGAACTCGGAGCGCAGCAGGTTCATAGATTAAAACAGGCATAAACATGTTTGAACATGATAGGTTTGTGAAATGTGGCAACATATTTTACCAAGATATATCACCGGTAAAGATACTTGAGTCCATGGACTCTGGGGAATGAGAATTCTTAGGTTCATACGTTAAAACTTGTTTAAACAGAACATGATAGGTTTGTGGGATGTAGCAACACCGCAGACCTAGGTCCATGGTTCGTGAGTTACTTAGGTTTTTAGATCCAAAAATCCCAGAGAATGAGGATAGTTAGGTTGTTAGGTTCGTAGTTGGCTGTGCTATAGCAAATACTTAGTGTCTTACACCACGTACGCTCCAACCCAAAATTAATTTTTATTGATAAAACACGCTAACCTTTTGGGTTAGAGTGGTTTATAAATTTGGTTAGCGTGTTTTATAAATTTTAGTGTTTATTTATGTTTAGTATATTTAGTATTTATTTATTTAGTATTTATTTAGTATTTAATTTTATTTAGTGTTTTATAAATTTAAACTTCTTTCGTCTAAAATGTAGAGTAACATGGAATGTACTAATCAACAATGGCAAGTGATAGCCCGTTTTGTTTCTCATATACATATGAATGTAGTCTATTCACTTAGCAGACAGTGGAACATATTGCAATTGCGGTAAATTGAAGTGCAAACCCTCTCAAGGTAAAATTTTAACTGGAAATTTTCGTATCTAACAATCCAAGAGTATTTATAGAATCAAAAACAACATTTTTTATGTTGTGCTGATTCTTGGTATGTCATTAATACAAAATTATCTTGAATTTTTAAATTTAATTTTGTTCTTAACAAGTCAAAATATATGTTAGCTGGAATCGTCGTTAGACTTTTCTCAGTATGTCTACTTCTTTAATAACCTCTCCAACGCTGACAAACAGATCATAAACTGTAACTTTGAAAAGTATTGTTGCAAGTAGATCTGCAACAAAGTTTGTGTCATAACACGCCTTATCGCGTGTGCGCACAAGGTAGTTTGGGAATAACATTAATGATTCAATAGGAGGTTGTTCTATATTGAAATCTTCCTCAGCTTTTTCTTGAATTGTATCTGTATCTCGTTTTTTAATTCTTGTGTGCGATATATAGTTTGGTGAGTGTGGCATTATAACTAATGCCCTTACATCAGAAAGCTCCTCAAGTTCCTTAATATCTATATACCATTCACAACCGCGAATTTCTACTATAAATCCTGGATAATATCTCTGCATTTCNCGATAAATCCTGGATAATATCTCTGCATTTCCGTATTTAGTGTATTTATAAGGTCAGCTAAGCTTGTAGTAGCTCTTGTAGTGTATACAAATATTACCGCTAATTTTACTATTAATGACTCAGAATTTTTTGGTATTTAAGGATTTATTACGTAGGGAAACCTCTTTTCCTTGATACGCAAAGAATTACCAACCTTATACTTATAGCTAACGCCATTTTCATAGTAATTTTTTCTGCTGAGAGGATATTCAAGTTTCAAATTCTCCAAGAATGCTGGAAGTATTATCTTGTGCAAATCTCCATATTCAAAACTTCCTAAAATCTTANATTTCAAATTCTCCAAGAATGCTGGAAGTATTATCTTGTGCAAATCTCCATATTCAAAACTTCCTAAAA
This sequence comes from Holacanthella duospinosa, assembly GCA_002738285.1. Classification (NCBI taxonomy): domain Eukaryota; kingdom Metazoa; phylum Arthropoda; class Collembola; order Poduromorpha; family Neanuridae; genus Holacanthella; species Holacanthella duospinosa. The sequence goes on along the minus strand of NIPM01000044.1, from coordinate 96,065 downwards.
TCTTACTATATTTTTTAATAAAAGGTTGTTTAAATGTATAAGTACATTCAGCCAAAGTAACTTCATAACTACTGTCTAAATTGAATGGTATAGACAATTGATTTCCAAAATATGATATAGAATTCGCTGGAAAAAATGTTTCAGACGCATCGCTTTGATGATGAACATAAAAATTGTCCATTCTCGGTTGAGTTGGACTCACTTCTAACTAGTAAACTATTACACTACATTTATATATAATACATATTTTAAAATACATTATATTTATTTTTTATTTAACGGTTTGAGAGAGGGGGGGGGGGGGCGGTAAAAAGAGATCTATTGTCTTCAACGTTAATAAATTAACATTGAAGACAGTAGGGAACATACTACACCCGTATTGCTGTGAACCGTTAGTTCTCATGAGTTCTATAATAGGAAAATATTAGAGTAAATAATTTTAATTAGATTAAATTGATTTTTCTCAAAAGTATTTGAAAACTTTTCTACTTTTTCTAAATTAAAAAAAAACGAAATTCAAAAAAGCGCGGTGATATTATGTGGGATCCAAAGAATTTGTAATTAAACAGTGTGTTCAGATAAGAAGTTAAAATTCCGCCTAGTTTTAAAACTCCAACAAACTAGACTTATGTGACACTGATTGACTAGTAACTAATGTTTCATATTTTCTGACATACTAATAGTATTTGATAGTATGATACTATCAAATATTATTTTCCAGAAAAATTATTTCTCCAACTTATTTACGCATTGTGGACCAATGTTTTCTTTTCAAAATTTGGAAGGGATCATATCTTTAAATTTGGAATACTATTATTAGTACATCAAAGATATTATTTTGTAATTTAATTTTATTTATCAAAATAAATTCGATTTTAGATAAAATCTGTCAAAATTAATGTCAAATGCAAACGGATGAGAGTTTCGTAAATTTGTTTGAAATATTCATAAATAAATTCGCATAACAGTTTTCGAAATTAATTCTTTGAATTGTATACAATTGGTATAGAATTTATCATAACAGCAAAATCAAATGATGGATGCATAAGGTAATATAACGAAGGATTGATTTTCCGTTTGCCATATGAAGATAACCAATGTTGTAGTTATCAGTCTCCATTTGTTGCATTCGTTGAACTAGACTGACTATCCAGCACTTTTTTAACTGTTTTGGTTAGGTTTTCATTTCTTAAGCTCTTTGGCAATGCTTGGATTCATGACTGCCCATATATTCGTTATTAGGCAGCTCGACACAAGTCATATGCAGAAAACGATAAGTTTTTTCCGGAGTAAGATAAATGTCAATAGTTCACACCTTTTCATATAATGCAAGTAAAGTATATACAACCGTAGAACCTGGATACGAAACGTATCCAATGGTCTAAAAGTGTACAAGTGGGGCCTGTTTCGAGGTAGCAGACATAGTGAATTCATCAATGTTCTTAGATAAAGTAACTTGCATTCCATCCTTATTCACTTGATTGGCCGAATCCCAAAAGGCAACTAAATATATCTTTCAACTTTATCAAATTTTTTTAAAGTTGAAGAAAAGATACATTTTAATAGCATATTTCAAACATAAAAATGAGCTTAACATTAAGACATCTGATACAACGAAACCGTTTGTATATATTTTATTCACAAGGTATCAGTAAGAAGTAAGGCTTACATTTGCATACAGTAAAACATTCAAAAATTGGAATCAATTTCTTACTATACTATTTAATTGCTAAATTTACTCAGTTGGGGTATAATCTTTTGTATTTCCAAAAAGAGCGGTGGGTCCAAAAATTGGCATCGGTTGAAATGCCTCAGAAGATAAGTATTCCTTTACTCCTTTAAGCCCTTCTACACGCCTCATATATGAAACAAGTGTCGGAAATGCGTTGAAATGCTTGGGGTCGAAAAGTACACGATTGAAGTCCAGAATATCATATATGATGAAGTCAACGTACGTCAATTTTTTCCCACCCATCCATTCATCTTCTCCCAAAAATTTAACAATGGCGGTTAATTTTGATGGAAGTTTGGAGACGTAATGTTTCCGCAATTTCTCATGGATTTCGTTACGATTTTCGACATCTGGGGGATAACCAATATATATTAGTGATGTAAAAAGCTCAATCACTTGCTCGTAGATGACACCCATTCTCACTAGTTCCTGTTCATCAGATCCCTCCAGATTGTGTTTACGACCCAAGTGGTGAAGAATCTCTCTACTCTAAATATTCCATATAATACGAATATTAACAATCTTTTTTTAAGTTTCTGATGCAAAATATTACTTGTGTCATTTTAACTTCATCGTCAATATAGTAAGGAAGATTTGGGAAATCCAGTACTTCAGACAGCTTGATAAGGTCCTTGCCGTAGTATTGGTTGGGATCAGTGTATCTTTTGTCTTCAAAGTCAACACCGACATAGTGGAGAAGCATGCGTATTGGATTGGCACGCCCACGAACTCCCCAATAGCTGTGCAAATGGATTCAAAAAACTTATTTTATTATTGTTAAACGGTCAGCACAGAAATCACCATTTCCGCATGTTACTACAGGTTTGCCCTTTGGCATCAACAGAAGGGCAACCGAGGTTTTATTTCGATATTTGTACAAATTCCTATTTTGTGAGTTTTCTCTGTAAAAACTGATTGACTCTATTATTCCATTTTGAACATTTGTTCCCAAATATCGCAAAATATGGTACGAACTCCAGATAATTTCTAATTAATAGTTTCATGTGTATTTTTAACGTAAACAAATTTTGAAAAGTTTCGATTTGTAACCCCAGTTATTTTGAAATCTGGCAATCGTTCCGGTGGTATTTTCACTATTTTGTATTGTACAGTGGAATTTACTAAAGTAAGGCAGAGAAAGGAGAACTTACTTTCACCTTTACATGCTACTTTACGGCAAAGTGAAAGAAAATTCAGCTTTCTCTGCCTTACTTTAGTAGACTCCACTGTATTTATTTTTATTTCAAAAGTGATGTATAACATCTGTGGGTTTTAAGGCAATTCTATTTCGGTTATTTTTGACGTTTGATTTCTGATATTTGGATATGTTTCATGTTCTTATTTGTTTGTTAGAAAGTTTGAATTCTATCATTTTCTCAAAAAAAAACACGTATTCCGCATTGTNTCATGTTCTTATTTGTTTGTTAGAAAGTTTGAATTCTATCATTTTCTCAAAAAAAAACACGTATTCCGCATTGTTTAGGAATATAAATAAGAATTTAGGGATTAGGAATAAGCTCGCCCAATTTCAGATAGGGGTACGGATTATTCTATCATGTAGCTTTCCAAATTTTAAAGCTAATAACTGTAGCTCCATTTAAATATTTTATTATTCCTATTATCTTATGGACTCAATGTAGAGAGCTATAACATGTGGTTTGTTCAAATTACATTCCTTGAATGACATTTGGAGCTTATTATGCCCAAAAATTTTTGAATTTTAGGCTTATTCGAGTGTGCTTTTCACAAAGCAAAAATTTACAATTGATTCGAATTTTTACTAAACTGTGAATGACCTTTCCCAAAGATGTTTTTCAATTATTCTGAGTTTATTTAAAGTTTTCCCAGGAAGGTGACCTTAAATCTGAGAAAAATTTGTAGTCAGATTGTATTAAAATNAATGACCTTTCCCAAAGATGTTTTTCAATTATTCTGAGTTTATTTAAAGTTTTCCCAGGAAGGTGACCTTAAATCTGAGAAAAATTTGTAGTCAGATTGTATTAAAATTAATACAAGAAATAAAAATTTACCAAAAAAAAATACAAAATTTTCCTAAAAGCTATATTCGAAGAAATCATGTTGGGCCAAATACAATAACCCAACACAATATTCACTTTTTCTCACTTAGAAAAAAATATCAAAATAATGGCAAAATGGCAAAAATGCTAACTTGAATCAAAAATGCAAATTTGGGTAAAATTAAAAAATACCGGTCAACAAATTAGTAAATACTATCTGTATAAAAATATTCATTAGAATCTAAACCTTTTGAAAAAACTGGACAATGGGAGTCCGAACAATTAACTGATTAACTTCATAAATCAAAACCGACAATTTAGTTCGATTCTGAGTAATTAGGAAAGCTGTTACTTACCCTAGAATCGGCTTCATTGTATATTTCAAAGTAAATCGGGTAACTGAATTTAAGGAATTTCCTTGTTGATCTTGTACTGTTTCGTTTGTAAAATGTTAATTGCTTTCAACTATTTTATATGAAATTGTTGTTTGAATGCGGTAAATATGACATGAGTGCCATAACAAATCATCGCTGGAGAAATATCGTTAAACTTGAATTTATANTTGAATGCGGTAAATATGACATGAGTGCCATAACAAATCATCGCTGGAGAAATATCGTTAAACTTGAATTTATACTTCATGGGAGACTGCTTCTAATGAATGTACTAGATTTGCATGCGTTTTTGTGATTGTTACTTGGAAAATTTTAAAGCAATTAATATTATGTCTAAGCTTCCGCATTCGAATGTTCAATTCTAAAAATTATAGGAATTGAAAACATTTTTTATTATACTTGATAACCACATTTGTATTTTCGAACATAATTTCAAAATTCGAAATCTAACTTGCAGTTTTTCGCAATTCATTATATTATACTTTTCTGGGCAATGAAGGAATTGGAATGAGTAAAACCAAAATGATATTGCGTTGTTTAGGGAAAAGGTTAGTAAGTTCTAAATTTGGGTTTTCAGAATTGTTTTTTTCTTCTTCTCTTTCACTCCTACTTTTGGATTTGGACTTTTCTTAAATTTTTTAAAACGTACTGTACCGGTCGCCAGTGTGAAAGAACTCACCCAGTGATTTGACAGGGTACCATAAGGGTTGCTATCTGTCGGAAGGCTGATCCTATCGTTTGGAACAAATATTTCTTTCACTTTTTGAACTCCACCATTCCAGGTTCAAGTCATGTTTCGAGGGCACCCACCTCGGCTGCTGATCATAGTTGGGCAAATTAAGAAAANTCATGTTCTTATTTGTTTGTTAGAAAGTTTGAATTCTATCATTTTCTCAAAAAAAAACACGTATTCCGCATTGTCCGACCTGGTTGTGGACGTTGTGAATTCTTTTTTTCAGACAACTCGTTTGTAAAGCTAACTCTGTTTGTGTATCCATAAGCCTGTTTGTTGAAAGAGAAGCTAGACAAGGATATTTCATACGATGTAAGTCTAGCTGGATTGACAAGATTTTAAGCATTCATTTTGCTAAAGGAAATAATCAAATATGTGCAAAGTTTCTTAAAATATTTTATCGAAGTTACGTTTAAAGCACATATCGTACTTTATATATATAGATCATTCCACATTCTGCTTAATGTTATTTAATTTTTTAGATCAGATGCTATTCACCCTCTATTAATAATGCATCATGCTCCATGGCTAAGAACGTGAGATGTGTAAATACGCATAGGCAGGCTGATTGTTTACTAGGTTAACTGAGGCTAAACATGTTGGATATTGTAGTTGCATGGATTTAAATTCTTCAAAATATTCCAACAATTTTGGGATTAGGAATAAGCTCGCCCAATTTCAGATAGGGGTACGGATTATTCTATCATGTAGCTTTCCAAATTTTAAAGCTAATAACTGTAGCTCCATTTAAATATTTTATTATTCCTATTATCTTATGGACTCAATGTAGAGAGCTATAACATGTGGTTTGTTCAAATTACATTCCTTGAATTTTTAGGCTTATTCGAGTGTGCTTTTCACAAAGCAAAAATTTACAATTGATTCGAATTTTTACTAAACTGTGAANTGGTCTGTCGCACTTTTTTGTCAAAATATATCTTCAACGGCTTCGAAAAATTCCCCATTTTTCCAAAAAATTCGGAATAATTCGAATAATTCACGAATTATTCGAGTAATTTTGCATGAGGAGTAAAATATGGTTATCTGGATTTCAACATTTTTGTTACTCCAATGACAAAATATCGTCTATCGTCTTTNTCAAAATATATCTTCAACGGCTTCGAAAAATTCCCCATTTTTCCAAAAAATTCGGAATAATTCGAATAATTCACGAATTATTCGAGTAATTTTGCATGAGGAGTAAAATATGGTTATCTGGATTTCAACATTTTTGTTACTCCAATGACAAAATATCGTCTATCGTCTTTGGCAATTTTAGAATTTTTTAATCATGTTTTTACGCGCACGTAAAATTAATGCATAGACTATTTTGATTTGAAAATTTGAGGAAAAAATCAGTTAAGAAATTGTTTGTTAGTCATTTTTTAGAATTATTACCGAGTACAACAACTAGATTGAAAGATTGATTGAATCACTGTTTTACCACTGGCAATAAAAAAATTTTTTTTTTTTTTTGATAATTATCAAAAAAATTGGATAATTATCAAAAAATCACTATCACTGGAGAATGGGAAGTGGGTATTGTTTAATTTCATTTAGTCCAACTACAAACTGACAATATAACTAATTATNCAAAAAAATTGGATAATTATCAAAAAATCACTAACCCTGGAGAATGGGAAGTGGGTATTGTTTAATTTCATTTAGTCCAACTACAAACTGACAATATAACTAATTACTGCCTTGCTTGACTAATTTTTTAGTGTGGGTTAGCTCTAGTAAGTTAATCAAACCCTATGTTAATTTGTATAATAAATTAGTTACTTTACTCCGAAGGTTGTTTGTTTTATCGACAATTAATTTTAAAATTAATTACCTCTTAACTTGTAACCCAGATTTAGGCTCAACTGACTATTTAGTTAAGAACACAAAACCATTTTTTCATTCTCCCAATCTGTTATCCATAATTTGCCCAACTATGATCAGCAGCCGAGGTGGGTGCCCTCGAAACATGACTTAAACCTGGAATGGGTGGAGTTCAAAAAGTGAAAGAAATATTTGTTCCAAACGATACCAACGAAACTTGAGGTTGTTAATTTAGGTCGCAATTCAACAAGTTAAGCGACGAAATAATCTTACTTTTACTACAAATGCTCGTGACATAATACTATTATTTTTGTTCAAAATGAGTAATTATTGTTCGANCCAACGAAACTTGAGCTTGTCAATTTAGGTCGCAATTCAACAAGTTAAGCGACGAAATAATCTTACTTTTACTACAAATGCTCGTGACATAATAGTATTATTTTTGTTCAAAATGAGTACTTATTGTTCACAATTCTTTAGTTTTACTTGCCATAATCGGTTCTTAGGTTATATTGTTTCTAAGGAAATATGATAATCAGAGAGATGGCTAGACATGCTGCCTCATTATTTGTGATTTAAAAAAAAACAAACACAATATTACCCAGTCACAGAAATGNCAGTAACAGAAATCTTCAATGCACCCATATTCTAGTTTGGTATATGTTTTTATGTGAATTAATAGAATTTTAACTTTCTTATTCAAATTGTTAAGTAATTTTAGTTTGCAAAATAACTATATGGAATATAAGATTGATAGTACCCGTGTTGATGAACGTTCCTGGAACAAGCCATTTAATTAACTTCGATTAATACTGAAGTAGCTAATGTGACTCACGAAGATAATAACTATCATATGATTATAATCCCCTTGACGCGAGTAAAAGTATCATATGATGCTGTTCTGCCGACTCCACTATCTGTACCTTGACATTATTATGTAATCGTTACTCGTTCAATAATTTTGTTATCACTTTTTTAGAACCTATTTCGTAATCCGTTAACACGGCCTAATAACTATTACAAAATGAAAGTGCAATTTTGTAATTATTTTAACAAAACGGCTAAAGTAATCCCCTTATACATTAACTAATTGGGCACGGATTAATGAATGTTGCCATTTTGAGATTAAATTTGTTTGTTTTTCTAGTTGAATATCTTCTGTACTAGTCGAATGAGATGGCGCGTTTATTTATTTGCTTGTTTCTTTGTCCGGCTTGTCCTCTAAAACGTGTAGGCCAAGTCAACAAAGGGCTTTACATAGTATTTCGAGACTTAGGCTGCATGTGACATTAGTCACTGTGATCGTGTTTATATGTTAAAAAACTCTGCCTCTAATTCTATACTGGTCTTGCTAAAGTTTCTAGAGTGTTGGCCACAGTAGTTAAAATTTTTTTATACTACATTACACTTTTATTTTGCCAGCATAAATGCGTACCGCTTCCTACATCATATCGCACACAATAGATGGACAAATAAATAACTAAAATAAATTTTCACTGGTTTTAAAAAATAGCCAGTGTTATGTACTTTTCTCCTTGACTCCCAGTTTGGGTTAAGTAAGACTCACTGATTCTGGGAGTCATAGCTGATTCTCTCAAATTTTGGATTCGACTCGGACTCAGAGTCATGACGCTGACTCCGGAGTCAGGTAGTACAAAGTTTGAAAATCGGGTATGACAATCTGAAATTAAAAAATATATTGCTACAATCCTGCTAACTATATAGCAGAATTTTTCTCACCGAATGGTAATTTTAAACTTTCACATTTCTCTAACAATAAAAATATACAAGAAAACGCCATTATAATTTTCAAGTATTTATTGCTTTAAAGAAAACCTTTTGGTATTGTACTCAACTGAGCTCTACAACAGCTCTACCAAAATACTGAATAATACTGAATACCTTGGTTAAAATTGTAGCGCTTTATAAGTCACAGTGCGGACTTTTAGCAACCCCAACTTGGATTAAATTTAACTTAAACTTCTAGGAATAGATGTAAATTAACAACAAACTTTTCTTGGAAAAGTTAAAATTACAAGTATAAACGTAATCCAACTAAAAATAATTTCTTTCCGAGATAATCCTATTTATTATCATAATTATTCGTAACTAAATGAACTAAAATAAAAACAACAAATATTAACAACAAATTATAAATTAACATAATTTCTAACTAAAAAATAATAATACAAAAAAGTTAACTTATAAAAGAATACAAATTTTGTCTTTGTCAATATATTTGATTGTGAAAACAGATGAGAGAAAAAAATTTATTCTAATACACTTAAGAAAATATTTTAATCTAGCGCGAAGTTACTTTTGGCCCATGCTCTTTGCTGGAGAAAGCCTTCGAGTACNATATTAACAACAAATTATAAATTAACATAATTTCTAACTAAAAAATAATAATACAAAAAAGTTAACTTATAAAAAAATACAAATTTTGTCTTTGTCAATATATTTGATTGTGAAAACAGATGAGAGAAAAAAATTTATTCTAATACAGTTAAGAAAATATTTTAATCTAGCGCGAAGTTACTTTTGGCCCATGCTCTTTGCTGGAGAAAGCCTTCGAGTACNCTTAAGAAAATATTTTAATCTAGCGCGAAGTTACTTTTGGCCCATGCTCTTTGCTGGAGAAAGCCTTCGAGTACTATTAGTAATATGGATTTCAAGAGCCTGCAAAGTTAGAGATTTCAATTTTGAATTACTAGTGCCGAATTTCGATCTAAACTTGTACGGAGAGTTGAATTTTGATTCCAATTTCGATTTCGAAAGGAAAGTTGACTTCGAATGCGATCAATTTAATATAATGAATTTCGTTTACCAATATGTATCTTATGAAAATTGGGTTTATTTGTAAAAAGTTGTAACTTAGCTCGAAATCTTAATCTAAAATTTCGATAATTCAAAATCAGGGTTCGTTAAACGAATAAGTCCTGGATGAATTATTCAAATAATTCATTGAGTAATTCAAAGAATGAAAACTTCAATAAATTTTATAATTTTTCAGATGGCAAAGTATAAACAAGTGAAATTTTTTTTAACTTCATTACGTGGGTGGCCTTCTACTATTTTATTTTAAAAGTATTCTTTACGTATACGACCGAAGCTTATTATTTTTTTAACATATATAATTACAATTTTATCTAATGTTTTCTCATAAACCTGTCAGTAAACTTTCAAAATTAATGGAGAAAAGTTTTTAAAGTTTATGTAAATCTTACGTTAAGTTCAAAACGGTAAATATTGCAAAGAATTGAGGCGATAATTTGTCATCTGACATACAAAAATATCGAAATCAAAATACCTTGTTTTAACTCCTTATGTAGAATTATTCAAATAATTCGTGAATAATTCGAACAATTGGTCAATAATTCGAATAATTCGAATAATTCCAAATTTTTCGAAAACACGTAATTTTTCAAACCCTGTTCAAAATTGAATTTTGATTTCGATTTTGAATTGAAAGTTAATTTCAAATTCGATCAGCTTGGAATTATGGATTTTGATTACCAACAATTTCTTATCTTATGAAAACTGAATTTTATTTGTAAAGACAACTTATCCCAAAATCTAAATTAAAATTTTTTAATTAATTTGAAATCGAAATCAAATTTTGATTTCGATTTCGCGGTGCTAAAAAGGCTTGGAATTCGATTTATATTTCGCAGCCCTTTAACGTTTCGCATTTCGATTTCAAATGGTTCATATTTAACTTCAATTTTTGTAACTTAGAATTTCGATTTTTGCTGTAATATTTTCAATTGCGATTTCGACTCGCATAAGTGTAACTTACACTTTTGTTTTACGGTAAATTCGTTGAAAATAATGAGAGCGAGAGTTTTTCCAACTATTTTTCCACACTGTATCAGAATTAGAATTTTTTTATCATCTTCTTTCAACAAATGTATATATTATAATTTCAGATTGTCGCACCAGATTTTCAAATTTTGTACTACCTTAATCCGTAGACAGTGGAATGATTCTGACTGATTCGAGTCGACTCAAAAAATCAACGAGCCAGTCATGATCCCGATTGGAATCCAAAATTTGAGAGAATCAATTATGACTCCCAGAGTCAATTATGGCTTCAATAGTCAGGTTGACTCCCAGAGTCAGCCATGACTCCCAGAATCAGCGAGTCTGACTCAGCGCAAACTGGGAGGCAATGAGAACAGTACAGAACACTGGCAATTTTTTTAAATAAGTGAAAATTTTTGTCCATCTATTGTGTGAGATATGATGTAGAAAGCGGTACACATTTATGGTGGCAAAATAAAAGTGTAATGTNTTTGTCCATCTATTGTGTGAGATATGATGTAGAAAGCGGTACACATTTATGGTGGCAAAATAAAAGTGTAATGTGGCATTTCCCCAATGGGTACTTCCATAACCATACTTTTCCACAAATCGCACCCTCAATCGAATCGGTAATAAAAAGCACCAATCCTAAGAAAAGTATCTAAGACAACACCCTAAACTCAAATCCTGGACGCCCTTAACCACCTCAGTAAAATTTTCCGTTCAAAAATACGAAACATGATGTTATCGAGAAACAACCACGGCAAAACCTGATTATCTGGATTAATTGCTCTTCATGAACTGACATCAAAAACAGATATTGTTATATGTCCTTCTGACAAAAGTGGTTGTGTAGTGGTCTGGCGAAAGGGTCTGTACATTAAAAGCATTGCGGCAATTGCTAAATAAAGACATATTTTCCATTAGAAGACCCAACATCAGAATACACAGATATTGTCAAAGCTACTATCACCAAATTCATATCTAATAAACACAGAATAAAGTCATGTATCTTTTACCTCCTTCCAAAAATGCATGTTACATGCCATTCCTGTACGCCCAATAGTTTTCATTATCTCTTGCCCGACAGCACTACATTTCGTTTTTGTTGANTTTCCATTAGAAGACCCAACATCAGAATACACAGATATTGTCAAAGCTACTATCACCAAATTCATATCTAATAACACAGAATAAAGTCATGTATCTTTTACATCCTTCCAAAAATGCATGTACATGCCATTCCTGTACGCCCAATAGTTTTCATTATCTCTTGCCCGACAGCACTACATTTCGTTTTTGTTGATTCAATCTTCCAAACAATTATATCTCAATCACCATCTTACTTCAACGAAATAGATGGCACTCTTCGTACCCACAACTCANATTCAATCTTCCAAACAATTATATCTCAATCACCATCTTACTTCAACGAAATAGATGGCACTCTTCGTACCCACAACTCATTCATATTTACTGGGGCTAACCAACTTCTTGTAACTTTCGATATTTGAACATTGTTATTCCACACATAGACGGGCTTCTGGCAATAAAACATTTTTGTGAGAGGAGAATTACCAAAGACACCTCACTGAAACCATTTATAAACTAGCAGAAGTCGTACTCTAATACAATTTTTTCGGATTTAGCGAAAAGTTTTAAACACATAAGAGAATTCACAATGAGCAAAAGGATGTANTCTAATACAATTTTTTCGGATTTAGCGAAAAGTTTTAAACACATAAGAGAATTCACAATGAGCAAAAGGATGTAACCTAGTTACACTATTTTTTCCTACATTACCTGGAAGAGATGTTCCGTAGTAATTTTATTGGGACACAACNTCTAATACAATTTTTTCGGATTTAGCGAAAAGTTTTAAACACATAAGAGAATTCACAATGAGCAAAAGGATGTACCGGAATGACTTTTTTTGTGGGGCAAAAATTTTATCCTATGTTTGTGTTGTTGAGTCAGCTGGGCTCAAGACTCTCATACAAGTACAATGATCGGCGTTTTTTTCTGATTCCGCTCCCGCTTCGACGCTGTCTTTTCTTTTGAATTTCGCTCTCAATGTTTTTTACTCCTAGGCTCCCAAAACCTTTTTTGCGGCTCCGCTTTAACTCTAGCGCCCAGAAAACTTTTGTGTGGGATTGCTTGAGGGTCTGAAGATTATGTTTGGGCTCCGCTCACTCAGACTATAAAAATATTTATTGGCTTAACAAGTTGATTTTTTGTTGCGCATCGTGCCGACTCTTTTCTTTAAAAAATATTTTTCGCAGCTCAACTCCAAAACTTGCCTCCATAAACGTTGATCTCCCAGCTACGATTTCGCTCATTTATTTACTCAAGAAATTTGAAATTTTGATAAAATTTACATACTCTTGAACATGCTATATTATGTTAACAATTCAAGTCGGCNTTCGCTCATTTATTTACTCAAGAAATTTGAAATTTTGATAAAATTTACATACTCTTGAACATGCTATATTATGTTAACAATTCAAGTCGGCCCACGAATGCATCAGAAAGCTGTATGAAACTAAATTATGTCTAAGCTGATTGATCAAAAAGATTGTACTAAGGACAAGAAAATTATAAAAAATGACTTTAAAGTTGAACTTGAAGGACAGTGATGTAAAATCTCTTTCGAAAATTGTACACAATTTAACAATTTATTAACAAACAGTTTAAATCATTATTATCATTAACAAAAAAAAACATTTTTTAATCTAAAAGTTTTTTAAGGAATTACTGATATATTCGCAGAAACTTTTACATCAATAGGAATTCAAGTAAATAAGTAATTTCAAATTCCTTGAATAAATAAATAAGTTGAGCGGAAACGTACCTGGGAGATCAACGTTTATGGAGGCAAGTTTTGGAGTTGAGCTGCGAAAAATATTTTTTGAAGAAAAGAGTCGGCACGATGCGCAACAAAAAATTAACTTGTTAAGCCAATAAATATTTTTATAGTCTGAGTGAGCGGAGCCCAAACATAATCTTCAGACCCTCAAGCANGTAACCTAGTTACACTATTTTTTCCTACATTACCTGGAAGAGATGTTCCGTAGTAATTTTATTGGGACACAACCGGACCTCTACAAAAGATACATTGATGATTGTAATATCTTGTTTCTTTACTGACTCACCAGCGGAAATTTTCACACAGCAATTTACAAATTTACACCCGTGCCTTACACTTATCACTAGTTCCTTAAAACATCAATTCATTTTTGGATATCCTCATTTCTCCAAATGAAGACAAAATTTCTACTTCAATCTACAGACCAAATAATTCGTATTCACATTTTATGTACAGCTCCTATTACCCGCACAACACCATGAAGCTTTCTGTCAATTTTTTCGTCTACGAAGAATTTGCTCTTTAGGAAATGGCTTCATCACTCAGTCTCAGTATATTACTCAGTTGCTGATTAATCGAGGATGTTTTATACAAACATTGAAACGTCCGTTTCTGAAAGTGAAATCGATTCAAAGAAACTGAATAATCATACCGAAAGTTGCACACAAACCAAACAACATTCTTACTTCTTCAAACCTTCAAAGTCACTAACATCTCTTACCAAGGACCACTTCAATCAAATTATTCAGGTTTCTTCATCCATTCAAATATACTTCCAAATCCTACAATCATTTCACATCGAAGACCGCCAAGTTTCAAATCAATGCTAGTTAGAACTAGAAAAGTAAACTATTTTCAGCTGGCTGTCTTCGTCCACGAACTTTACCGTGCGATAGAATTAAATACAGACCTTGCCAGTATGTTTTCAAAACATCATTAATTCAAACAAGCACCTCATACTTCTCAATTATAAATGAATTAACAAGTTCCAGGCTCATCTCGATATAAGTTGATAGAGAGTCAATTAAATGTTTAAATCGTAAGTGATTCCTATTGGAAATTTGATGCCGAATCGAATGCGCTAGGTCCCAGCTCTCTAGGTGGTCACCATATAAAGATATATGGCCAAAACCAAGACAAAGACATTTTTCCACGAAATTAGTTAACAAGTTCATCTCGATATAAGTTGATAGAGGGCACACATGGGCGTTTGAGGTTCGGCTAACTTTCCGAACCCAAACCCAGTCCAAAAAAATTTGCCGCACCGTACCCAAACCGAACCAGGACTCTATCGAACCGAGCCGAACCCGAACCAACTTCAAATTTTACTTTAGAGCACCGAATACGCACCAAACCTCGACTCTGTCGAACCGAGCCGAACTCTTAACTAATTTAAAAATATAGAACCCGAGCCGAACCCGTATCGAACAATGTTCGGTTCGGGGTTCGATGAAATTTTTCCGAACCTCAAACGCCCATTTTTGATAGAGAGTCACTTAAATAGGTAAATGATAAGTGATTCTGATTGGAATTTGATGCTAAATCGAATGCGCTAGGTCCCAGCTCTGTCAGTGGTTGCTATATAAAGATATATGCTCACAACCACGACAAAGACATTTTTTGAATAAATTATTTAAAAGTTCCCAACTCATTTCAATATAAGTTGATAGAGAGTCAATTAAATGTTTAAATCGTAAGTGATTCCTATTGGAAATTTGATGCTGAATCCAATGTGCTAGGTTCCAGCTCTCTAGGTGGTCACTATACAAAGATATATGCCCAAAAACACGACAAACACATTTTCTCTTGAAATTATTTAACAACTTCCAGACTCATCTCTATAGAAGTTGATAGAGAGTCAATTAAATTGGTAAACGATAAGTGTTTCCTATTGGAAATTTGATGTTGAATGGAATGCGCTAGGTCCCAGCCCTCTAGGTGGTCACCATATAAAGATATATGCCCAAAACCACGACAAAAACATTTTCTTTTGAAATTATTTAAATGTACATCTAATTGTCTTATTTAAAGCTTAAAATGTTGGAAATTCCTTTCTATTATTTACATTGGTCAAACATAATGAAGACTTTTACTAGGTTGATGAAACACTTGAGAGAAATCACTAAGCAGTCATCTGTTTTATAACATTTGAATAAATCATCTCATTCATAAGATGATGTTGTTATCTCTGGTCTCATTCGTGCACCTATTGATGATTTCCCAAGATTACAACTAGAAAACCAGTTTATCTTCCACTTTACTTCAAATCACCCATCCGGACTCAACACCATTTTACATTTCTACATACCTCAAGGCAGTGAAACACTTACTGACGGGGAGCTACCTGAGCCTGTGCTAATAGATTTCAAGGAATATGACATGAGAAGATTTTCAAATTCGAAAAACTTAAACTTTCCTGCAATTTTCTAATCCAACTTTTTCAAATTTTTTTCCTTAGTTATTAATTCTACTATGCTCAAATCTTCAATTAATTCAAACACTGAAAAAGAGAAGTGGAAACATTTGGTATTATAAATAAATTTTTTTATGATATAACCATCATCCTAACTCAATTACTCATTAAGTTTACGCCTCATTTCTCAAATTAGCGAGATTTGTTTACTTTATTTATTCCAATACACCCAATTATTAGCAAATTGGCAATAAATATTAAAACGAGGTTCCAGCTATAATAATATAAAATAATATAAATTATGTGTCCAGTAACAATTAACAACACACTGTCGCATAACCGGGCAAAACTAAAAAGGTCATTTGAGAAATAAGGCGTAAACCTTAGGCCTTCTCGGTTCTAAGGAAATTGGCATAACAACAACATTTCCAAATTCGAAAAACTAAAACAAAACTTTGCTACCATTATCAAACCCAACATTTTTAAATTTCTTTACGCAATTCTTACCGTAAAATCTCGCCTATAGGTCGCTCTCTCGTATAGGTCGCTCTCTCAGATAGGTCGCAGGATTTAAAGTGCAAAATCTGAAACACAGATAGGTCGCTCTCGCGTATAGGTCGCAATTTCTCAGCTGAGTTTTAGGAGGGAACTTTTCAAATGTGTAATATAAAATCAGTGTAAGTATTTGTTTAATCGAAACAATTGGAGACGAAGACAGTAGCACTGAACAGAATTTAGTTGAAGAAATGCAGAATTTAGACGTAGATGGCGATTCAGAAGAATTTAATGGAGATGGGTTCGATGGGTTTTAAAGTAACCTAATAGAATAAATTTAATGAATTTGTCACTTTAGATAGTAGTAATAGATTAAAAACATAGATTTCCAAATTTAAAAAATTTGAATTTTCAATCATCAGATTAGTTGCTCTCGGGTATAAGTCGCAGCTTCAAAATTTCCCAGAAATTTTTCTAAAAAACATCAGATAAGGGCGACCTATCTGCGAGATTTTAGGGGAATTCTTAATTCAAATCTTCAATTATCTCATCCACTGAAGAAAAGTCTGAACGTTGACAACGTGGGTTACGACCCTCATCACTTTAAATCAAAAACTAAAAAGGTCTGTTGATTACGATTATTGTGTAAATAAGTACAGTAAGTATATTACTCACTGCTATTTTATGGAAAGGTGACCTTTCTCCTTTTTACTTCTCATCCCTATATTCTACTGCCCAGACGGCAGGCGGCCTCTCGAGGCGTCTGAAGTCGAGTTCAAAGCCTAAGAAAGCTTTGCTTCATACTCCAGGAAATTTGGAATTTCCTGAAACAGTCTCACCATTCCTTGTCTCGTCAACATTTCTCCCAAGTCAGTCAATTCGGATTCCCATTTTCCTATTTCCCTGTGTCATCATCGTTTCACCTCTGACAGCACCCTACCCTATCCTTCCATCATCCCTATGATTTCATCCTGTTTGATGGCGCGACACTGGTTCTAGATTTACACAACACATCACTTGTCACAAATTATGCAAGTTGGCTTCTCAATACCATCACGTTAGATTAGTTGGCGAAACTATAATAAAGTACCTAATAATTCTTGCTGGCCTTAATATTATGAAATGGGGGTCTAAAATCCTAAGGAATCGAATTTAGAAATTAAAATGACAAAAATCAGTTTTTGAATAAAACTTCTTTTTCATTACTCAGATATTATCAGGATCTCATCACACCTGCAGAAATTGATGCAGAAACTCATTCTTTATCTAGTAGTGTATATCGCCTGCATGTGCACTTCCATCCTGTAGGGGAATCGAATTTTTAATTAAACAAAAAATTTTTTAATAAAATGTATTTTTTATTGCTCAGATGGTGTCAGGATCACGTCGCACTTGCAGAAATTGATTCAGAAAGTCATCCCTTATGTAGTAGTGGGAATCACGTACACTCCATATCACTTACGAACAGGCTGATTTTGAGGGTCATGACTAACATACTGACAAAAAGCTGACATAAAATGCTGACCAATGTTATCCCTTATTTGTAACTTGGTCAGCCTTTTCTCGGTCAGCATGTTGATGGTAAGCATTTTAGTCATGGCCCTCAAAATCGGCTTCTTCGCAAGGGATATGGAGTGTACTACACTACACTACTACACAGAATGAATTTCTGCATCAATTTCTGCAGGTGCGACGTGATTCTGACACCAGCTGAATAATGAAAAATAAATGTTATTGGAAAATTGAAGGTACCCATCCTTTAGGATAGCTACAGGATAAAATAACACAACCAAATTTACATCAATTTGTATAATCACGGACGTATTTATCATGCTTTCATTTGAACTATATGGCTGTGCTTCAACCGGCAATTTGGATGGTGTCTATAATTGAGTATTTAGTAAACTTCAATCATTGCTTGCAATTCCTAGAAATGAGCAACGCAGTTTATAGAACCTCGAATAAACTAGCCTAGGGTTGACTAACATAATCACTTCTACAAACGGGACTACAAATGGCTTGCATAACTAATGTTCTTGCCATGGTTTGGCTGTCAAAAATGGTTTCTGTTATGTGATGGCGGAGTTAATACCCTAAGTTTTATACTTTGCTACTAATGTTGCACAACAAATACTTTACAATAAATAAACTAAACTTACTTTTCAATATACAAAATCTAGTATCCCAGTAAGGGATAATTGTAAGGTTGGTTTGCTAAAGTCGCCGGGAATCAAAAATAAAGACAAAGCAATTCGTTTTTGATGACGCAGGGCTAGATACAATTTCAGTGTCTTAGCCTAGATAAAACACAAAGAATTAGAGCCAGGACTCACGAACCGGATGTCGCAAATAAAAAAAAAACTAAATTCAGTTAATTTTGTCCTGAAACAAAACGAATGGAAAAGATACGCCAAATTACAAAAGCTTTTACCATTCCGAGGAAAATTTCTAATGATTTCAACGGTTTGGACGAATTCATAATATACCAAATACTAATTTATTTAAAACTATATTTACCATAATGTCTAGTTTTATTTTATTCATTTTGGTGACACAAAACTTAACTTATAAGCAAGACTGGGGTATATATTTTAAAGTTTCTAGTATCCTTTACTTAATCAAATCATCTTGTTTATTTGATAAGTTCATTCTCGGTGATGTTAGACTGTAGGTGGTACGTTGTCGTAAAACGCTGGCGAATTCCATAAGATCGACATAAGTTTCTAACTATGTGTGAGCTAAATTGCGTACCATTGTCTGAAATCAAACTGGATGATCTGCCCCACCGAAAAAATACCTCATCTTCTAGTTTTCTGGCTACGAGTTTGGCCGTCGCCTCTCGTAATGCAAAATCTCAACCCATTTTGTGAAATTGTCTGTCACTACCAATAGGAAGGTGATGCCTCGCAGTCCTTGGAAGAAATCCTACAAGATCTGTAGCGAGTATATCACACGGACCACGCGGCACCGCACTCGTCAAGAGGCATGAAGGTTTTGTTGTTGGATCCTTTGTCCTTTGGCATACGTCACAGGATGTAACATAAGCGTAAACATCTTCCCGTTAGCTCATCAAATAGACTCTGCGCACCCAGCCGATTGNATCACAGGATGTAACATAAGCGTAAACATCTTCCCGTTAGCTCATCAAATAGACTCTGCGCACCCAGCCGATTGAGTGTTTTAAGGAAGCCCATATGTCCTGATTCAAGACGAACTTAAGAGATGTCGGAATGAAAGGTAGGTTACCGCCATACTTCTAAACGTTGTACAGAATTCCGTTGTCGACTACGAAATCCCCTGCAAGATCGGTCAATAATGCCAGAACCTCCTGATCCTTAGATTGAGCTATCCTAAGTTTATCTAATGTTATCTCCGACGTAACTGATAAAAATACATTAGAATTTTTAATCTTAAGGTGTAGGTCTAAATTGTCCCTAAGTGTATCTATGTTTTCGCTATTCCCTAGTGGGGCTCGTGAAAGAGCATCCGCTATTACATTTAGTCTGCCTCCACAGTGCAAAATTATTGGTTGGAAATCCTGAATACGGAGTGACCAACCCATGAACTTACTGTTTACCGTTCCCATTTTATGCAACCAAGTTAGAGCTCTGTTGTCAGTTTCTAACTTGAATTCCTGACTCNTACTGTTTACCGTTCCCATTTTATGCAACCAAGTTAGAGCTCTGTTGTCAGTTTCTAACTTGAATTCCTGACTCTCGATATGTTGTTCAAATTTTTTAAGTGCGAATAGTATGGCACAACATTCACTCTCGAAGCATGGTAATTTTTTTTAAGTGGATGAGAGAGACCTACTTGCAAATGAGATAGGCCGTTCGTGACCTTCAANTACTGTTTACCGTTCCCATTTTATGCAACCAAGTTAGAGCTCTGTTGTCAGTTTCTAACTTGAATTCCTGACTCGATATGTTGTTCAAATTTTTTAAGTGCGAATAGTATGGCACAACATTCACTCTCTAAGCATGGTAATTTTTTTTAAGTGGATGAGAGAGACCTACTTGCAAATGAGATAGGCCGTTCGTGACCTTCAAAACTTTAAGCTAGAACTGCTGCTACACCTACGTCTGAAGCGTCTGTACGAATGATGAATTGCCGTGTGGGGTCTGGAAATGCAAATGTATCTGCCTCACATATTTTTTGTTTTATTTCAAGGAATGCTGTCTCCTGAGCATCGTCCCACCGAAATTTCGCCGTTTTACGAATTAGTCTATTTAATGGTTCGCTAATGTCTGAAAACTTGTCTATGAAGTGTCGGTACCAGCCACACATGCCAAGGAATCGACGCAACTCCTTGACATTATTAGGCCTGGGATATTCAAATACTGGTTTAGTTTTTATAGGATTTTTGTGAGTAGTTACCGGAGAGATGATAAAGCCGAGGTATTCTAAAGTAGTGCGTCCGAATCGACATTTTTGCTGATTAGCTGTCTAGCCTGAGCTTTTTAATTTCGAAAATACTTACCTAAGATGCTCTATATGCTCGTGCCAAGTTTTGCAGTATACGATAATATCGTCTATGTGTAGCCGTCGGCAAAAATCCCTCTTGCTGTACCTAATAGTTTATCAACTAATCTTTGGAAAATGGATGGACCAACTTTAACGCCAAAAGGCATTCCCGTAAATCCATACTTTCTTTCGTGACAAATAAACGCTGTATATTGAACACTGGCTGGAGCCATAGCAACTTGCCAATAGCTTTTCATAAGACCTATTACCGACATATTTTGCCTGGTTTAAATTATGAGAAAGATAATCGAAGCGTGGATGAAAATAAGGATAAGTTGGCAACACCGCGTTAACTTTCCTTAAATCCAGGGTGAATCTCCATGATTAACCATTATCTTTCGACTCATGTGCGCCACATACTTTAAAAAAATTGGACGAAATCGTCCTACGTAGTTGTGTACTCTTTAGTTTCTAACCACCAGCGTCAGATATCGCTATCAACTGTAAACATTTTACCAATAAGTAGTAATTTTGATGAATCGCTAGCATTTTTGAGCATGAAGTACTCATTTGCCTAAGTAACGAAATTTTGAGCGGTGTTTTTTTTTGAGTTATAAATCGGCAATTTAATCTCCGGAAGTCTTTCTACAAAAAATGTAGTAGGAATGGCTAAACTAGTAAGCTTGTACCCTGTGCTTCTGTAATATTTAGTGTGTTTTGATTAGCTAATTTAGCTAATGCAACTTTAAGTTCTATTATTTCTGCTTGCTGTCTAGCGTTAGCATCTTTTAGAACTGCTATTTCTGATGCCTGATCATTTTAGTAAGTGCAAAAAATTTTATATCAACCGAGATGGAACTTGGATTCGAACGATCGTTTGTGCTAGTCATTATCTATGCGCAGATTAATTCAAAAATGTTGACATAATTAATCCGTTAAGTATCTGTACTCTCTAATCTTTAAATATAGGTTTATGAGTAGATAGGAAAGTTAAATTGGAATATGCTGGTAAACAACACAAGATGATTCTTTCAAAATAGAAATTCGACAATTAACTTTAATCCAGTCCATGGAATATACCTAATGCCGCTGTTCCATCGTACTCGCCCCTAATTTAGAAGACGAATGGCGGGGTCAATTGACTGGCACCCGTTCTCTCTTGCCCTCGGATGTTTAGCCAATCTGTATTGTGATAAACGTTCAGCAAAATTTTTATATTCTTTTTAATTATTATTCTTATTATTTTTTTAAATTTAGGAAGGTCTCGGGGACTAATTTACGTTGTGCGCCAGTTGTAAGGTTTCAAAGGCTAATTTACGTTGGGTGCCAGTTGTAAGGTTCACAAATCCGCACCGTGAGAGTGGTACGTACTGTGTCCCTTTATGGCAAACTGGACGAAGTAGTAGATACCGTTTATGGGGCGCCATTAGCTGTAAGAGCCCTTCGTGTTTAACGACAAGAGGTTCTCACTGCTATAAGGTAAGTGAGATAGAAATATATGAGCTAGAGTGATGTGACGAGAAAAGGGCGAGAGGGAGGATTATTCAATAGGCAACGCCGTGATTCGTACCACACAATACCAGTTTGGCTAGACTCCTCCTGTAATAAATTCTAAACAACTTAAACTTAGTTTGGCCGCTCGGTCGCTGTAGAGCCTTACGCCCGGGACTCTACAGAGGGTTATTTTTGTTTCATTTGGCCAGAAAACAAAAAATCCTACGCGAACAATTTTCGTCGGTGAATTTTTTTTTGTGTGCACGATGTGTTGTCCATGCGATTTTTTAACTAACAATAAGCTCCGTTTCCATGAATCGTAAACATTTTGAATCATTTCCTGGGAAACATTATTCCATTCCTGTGTAGTATTTTCCAAACTCCAGCCATGGTTCTTGGTTTTCGCAAATGAAGCCTCCGTTTGAGGAATCCGAAACCAAAAAAGTTCATTGAACTAGTGTCAGGGNCCAAAAAAGTTCATGGAACTAGTGTCAGGGCTTTTTACAGGTATTTCTGATTTTGGAATGGTGGTCATTCCAAGTTTGTCTTCAAATCTCCTGCGCAAGCCGTGGTTTTTTTAAAGTATGCGATGAAGCTGTGTCGTGATGGACAAACACATTGTCCAACTCGCCAGGGTACAATGAAGCCACAGATTCTTCAAGTAAAGGTTTCAATACATGTTCAATATAGGAGTCAGAGATTACCTTGCCTTTTTTTGGAACTTTGATCAAAGGCACAGTGCCCAGACCAGTCATAGCACCAACAACCATGAATCTGTCACCAAACTTTTCTTTCTTTTGACAATAACATTTGGAGTCTTGTTTCGATGAACTGGTGTAGTAAATCCGTCTGATACCTTTGGAGTCTTGAAGAAAGAAGAGTGCTTCGTCGATTGTTACTACATATTTGGACATTTGAGCCGCCAGATGACCCTCATATAGCTTTCGGCAGTTTCTCTTCCGATTTTTGATGTGGGATTGCTTCAGCGCATGTACTAGGGGCTTCTTTTTAATTTTTTTGCTTAAATCTTCATGGATGATATTTCAGACAGTGTAGTGTGAGAAGCTCAATTTTTTGCCAATTTAATTCTGGCTCGGTAGATTTTTCGGTAGAAACCATTCTCTAATTGGTTGAGTGTGGAAGGGAATCGCGATTTTTTATTACTGATGAAGATTTGGCAGATGGATAGATGATTCTCGCCAACCTTGATTAATAGAATTAGTTCACCCATAATTCATATCTATTTATTTATTTTACTATTGAGGTAGTTCCAAACACAAAATATTTTCATTAATTTCTGAACGATGTATCTTATCATTTTAAAATGCGAAAAGATTTTGGATTCAGGCAATTCATTAGAGATTAATGTTAGTTATTTTCTACAATCCAATCAAAAATTCTAATTCATTTGTTGTGTTTTGAAATAAATTTGACACTGAAAAGTATTAGATTTTTAAACTAGACTTGTTTCGAGATGTTAAATAAGATAGAATTTTCTTTCGCTTGTAAACAAAATAAATTATCGTCTTTGAAAATTATAGAAACTCAAAGTGGTAGTTGGTTGGATTAAAGCGGTTTGAATTAAAAAAATAAGTGTATCAACATTAAATCCGCATTGTCGTAAATTTGAATTTTTTTACTGAATTACTACGTTTCTTCATAAATCATTACACTTAATATATCATTGCAATAAAAATATTTTATATTGAAGTCCTTCATACCGAAGGAAACCGTTGATTTTAATACACGTGATTGTAGATAAAATTGGGAGAGAAGAGTGTGCGAAAATGCATCATAAATTAAACGCAATGTACGGTTTTGTAGAAAATAGTTATTAATATTTCACTGAATGAGTATACTTGAACCACAGGTTGCAATTAGTGGAGATTCCTTGGATGAATTAAAAAAGAAGGCAAAGAAACATATGAGAAAGCAGATATGAAAAGATAAAAAAAAAGGGTCCTAAGGAAGAATCCATTAAGAAGAAAAAAAGGTCAAATTGTTATTCGACAAATTGGAGAAGAACAAAGGTTAACCATAAAAATACTAAAGAAATTTTATAGTTAGAGTATACTATCTGTACTTAGTTATGTTTTTGTTATTTAAAANAGGGTCCTAAGGAAGAATCCATTAAGAAGAAAAAAAGGTCAAATTGTTATTCGACAAATTGGAGAAGAACAAAGGTTGACCATAAAAATACTAAAGAAATTTTATAGTTAGAGTATACTATCTGTACTTAGTTATGTTTTTGTTATTTAAAACTAAAATCATGGCTATGAAAAGTGTAGACAACAAAGCGTTTCTCACTTTGCGATCAAATATTTTGATGTCCGCTCATCGAAAGTGTCAATCTAACAGTACTTGTCCGCTTCTTAAACTCTTCGTAAAATTTAAGTGAAAAAATTCCTCGAATTAAGATTATAAGTTTCATTCTTCCAAAAGAGATAGCTAAAAATAGTTTAGGTTAAGGAAGTCAGAATCACTCCAGAAATATATAGTTTGTAATTTTTGTATATATACACCAATATATATACAGTAATTTTTGTAGAAATTGGTTAACAATTGCAATAATGCCACTGGATCTTCAATATCATGTTTACTCTAAAAATACGATTTTTAAAGCGAATATTACACATTAACTGAAGTAATAGTATACCTCAACATTACATTAGTATTGTTTCCCCATTTGAACTGCTTAAGTTTCCATAGAAAAATTAAATATAGCCGCTTATTTCATTCAAAAATGTCATAGCTTTTATATAAGACCAAATTGGTCTTATATCCGTTATAAGAACATGACGCCTATAACACCAGAATTTTCCGTGCAAAACTGTTGGTCTTCCCCTGTAGATGGAAATTTTGAAATGTTGGACAAAGTTGGCCATAACTAAATTATTCTAAGTTTTTAGTTAAATTCAGTTAGCCGCATGACTATGACTAGACTAATAAGTGAGCTGCATGAGAGTTTTGTGATAAATTTTACTTCAAACACGAGTTTCTACTGCCAAACGTTTTGACTTCTTGCCTTCTTCAGTAGCTTAAATTATTCAAACTTCAAAAATAGTAATATGTAAATTCGATAAATTAAAATGGTGGATTCAAAAATGCTCCAACGCAAAGATTGTTGTTGCGGAGAATGCCCAGTCGAAGGTTCGTCGGAAAGAATGTAATCTACCGGTTGCTTGTTGTAACAATAATCAAAAGTAATTTGGTGTTTAATCAACTAATATTTTGTGATTTAACTTTTTTAGCTAATGGAACGTCCGAAACTTTTTGTGCAATGTCGGCACTCTATCACATTGGTTGTTAGGTAAATTTTAAACATCAGTTTCATATTATTCCAAGCGAGAAGTTGTAACCAACAATATTGTAGCAGTTTCTGTGATTTATTCGGTGCACACGGAACTTGTCTGAGTGAAGCAAATAACCGCTTTGTGGATGCATAAAAGAGACATTCTGACAATAATATCTTATGTGCCTCAGGTTTAGGCTAACCTGAGGATTACCTTGTGTGACAGGGTAATTCTCAGAACTGAAAGGAATGCTTTCCGGACTGAAACTATAGCTGTGCTGCCTGTCTTGACTCTTTGACCTTACTTAGGTCATGGACAGGCAACACAACTGGTTTCTATAATAATTATTGGCAGAGGGTTGTCATGAAGAGAGCTTTATTGGAGCTCTGCTCCCGTCAACCTTCTAACTCAGACTGGCTAGAGGCTAATCTCCTCTAGCCAGGTATTACATAATAATATTATTATAATATTTAATTGGTGTGGTGGTAGGCAACATGCCTACATCACTAATTATTATCAGGTTTGTTACACCTTACCCCCTCCCTGCTGGTGGTGGCTGTATCTTCTTCAATTTCCCATTTCGCTTCGCCTTATTCTCGTTGTACTTCTTGGTACGGCGCTTCCGGTCTCTTCTCTTCCTTTCAGGGTGTTCTTCTAAAAACCTGTTCCAGTTCTCCTTTTTCATTTTTCTAAATTCTTCATCTTTGTCTTGATTCTTAAATTTGCAATCCATTGGAATATGACCCATCTCTGAGCAAATGAAACACGGAAATCTCTTCTGTGGATATTTCTTTTCTTCTTTGTCCTCTTCTTGGTTCCAGTCTTCAATTTCTTCCTCTTGGATTTCGATTTCGAGAATGTCTTCTTCTTCTTCTTGATTGTTCTTTTGAGTGTCATTCTCAAAAATTTCTCCCTCTTCATCGTCTTCCCATTCATAGTCCAATTCTTCCTCTTCGTTGTTTTTACTTTTCGATATGGACGGTTGAGGTTTAACAATTGGGATAGGATCTGCTAATATGGCTGCAAGTTCTGCTTCCCAATCTTCCACCTCCCCTCCATGGAAAGCCAGACTCTGTGACTTTCCAGTTGTTNATTATTATAATATTTAATTGGTGTGGTGGTAGGCAACATGCCTACATCACTAATTATTATCAGGTTTGTTACAATTCAATTTCCCATTTCGCTTCGCCTTATTCTCGTTGTACTTCTTGGTACGGCGCTTCCGGTCTCTTCTCTTCCTTTCAGGGTGTTCTTCTAAAAACCTGTTCCAGTTCTCCTTTTTCATTTTTCTAAATTCTTCATCTTTGTCTTGATTCTTAAATTTGCAATCCATTGGAATATGACCCATCTCTGAGCAAATGAAACACGGAAATCTCTTCTGTGGATATTTCTTTTCTTCTTTGTCCTCTTCTTGGTTCCAGTCTTCAATTTCTTCCTCTTGGATTTCGATTTCGAGAATGTCTTCTTCTTCTTGATTGTTCTTTTGAGTGTCATTCTCAAAAATTTCTCCCTCTTCATCGTCTTCCCATTCATAGTTNCAAAAATTTCTCCCTCTTCATCGTCTTCCCATTCATAGTTCAATTCTTCCTCTTCGTTGTTTTTACTTTTCGATATGGACGGTTGAGGTTTAACGATTGGGATAGGATCTGCTAATATGGCTGCAAGTTCTGCTTCCCAATCTTCTACCTCCCCTCCATGGAAAGCCAGACTCTGTGACTTTCCAGTTGTTTCCATGATATTACCTGAAAAAAACTCAATCTCGTTTTTAATCCACTGAATTATGAGATCTAAGTCCTTCAGTGTAAGTTTTTGTTTGTAATCTAAGACTAATTCTAAGTCTTTTCTTTCTTTTGGCATCCCTTTCATAATTTCTATGACTTTTTTAATAGGAAGCACATATTCTGCTTGAAAATCTCTATCTTTCGCGATATTTTCCCTCATAACTAACAAGTTATCAAAAAGCACTGACTTGTGTAAGCCAACTTGTTCTTCATAAGCTTTGAATTCTAATGGCTTTTCTACCTTAAGTGGGTAAACTTTTAACACTTGAGCATTGCACTTTTCAAAAATCCATTCTGCTTCCCATAAATCTAAGTCATACTCTGACTTCATTTTAAGCCAAATTCTTATCAACATATGGGTATCAAATCTCGCATATGCTATCATTTCTTTTGGTAAAGGTCTCAATTGCCAATCAGCAAGTCGTGCATTTTTATCTAATACACTGAATATTTGGAAAGTATTTTCCTATGACTTTCAATAAGCCAACATTTGGTTCCTTGTGAATGACATTGTACATAATCTGTGTGTCTATCATTCCCACTACAAAAATTTGATATTGTAGCTGTAGTGCCATTAGATCATTCGCTGAACCGTGAAAAATTTTCAACTTGGTATTACTTTGAAAAATTGGTTTAAGTCTTGGCATATGATAAACCAATACAAATGGATCGATGATAAAGTCTATCATACGTCGATATTTGCATAAAGCAAATATAAGCATCCCAATATGCTTTATTTGGACTCATTTCCAAATCTACCGCTATTTCTTTTCTTTTTTCTAAATGATCAATCATTTCTCCAAACAACTGTGGAGTATTGACTTCAATTACTTCATACTTGTCTAATTCTACAACTGGTTCCTCTCCTTCTGAGAGTAACAATGTTTGATAAGCCATCTCTCTGACTTTCACTTCAAATGGATGACTTTTAAATGGAAAACTGTGCCAATGATTTCGAATTACTGCTTCGTCTTTAAAATTTTGGTACACAACCATATCCTGTGGCCGTGATGCTTTACCAAATTTCTCATTTTGTTCATTTTTTCCAATATGATATTCTCTGTTTTTTCTAATTTTCGCGCTTGGTCCTAGTTTTGCTAAATATTCCATTTCTACCTATAATTTTAAGAATTTTTAACTATTTTGTAATTACTTTTTCTTTTTACTTTTTGTAACCACCTAAGGTTCTATAATTAACCCTTTTCGTTTGTATTTTAGATTTTCCAAGCTCATCCTGTGAACTTTGTACTCTAATTTGTGAATTTACTCTGATTACTGGACTAAGTATGTCTGAATTTCTCGGAACAAACGGTCTTAATTCAGATACATGTCTTTTTCCTATTACTTTTTTGTCCTTATCTATCAACTTGAATGAGACTGGTGTGACTCGTTCTAAAATCTGATAAGGTCCTATATATCTTTTAGATAATTTTTGCATTATTCCACTATCTTTATCTGAAAGTATGTGGTTTTTCATGATAACTAAATCCCCAACTTGAAATTTTGGTTCTATACGATTTTTGTCATAATACTTTTTATTTTGTACTTGGAATTTTTGGATATTTGTCCTAACCCAATAAATTATATCTTTTAACCTATCTGGCAAAAGCTGTAAGTTCTGTACAACTTGGTCTATATCTAAAGTTTCGTTTCTCTGAAACTGTCTATCTATAGGAAGTGGTATCTGCCTTCCTAAATTTAATAGTGCTGGTGAAACTTTAGTACTTTCATGGATATTTGTTCGAAGTGCTAAAGCAAATTTTTGAAAGTAGAGATCCCAATTTCTGTGGTTTTCATCTACAAACGCTTGTAACATAGCTTTTAAATTTCTATTTACTCTTTCCACCATACTTGCTTGTGGATGGTATGGACTAGTAAGAATGTGAGTAACTTTCCACTCCTTGCNATTTGCTTGTGGATGGTATGAACTAGTAAGAATGTGAGTAACTTTCCACTCCTTGCATAAATTTTTCATCAATTTAGCTAGAAATTGACTACTGAAAGTATTGTTTTTACTGTACCGTAACGACAAAAAATTTCTTTTTCTAGAACTCTAACTACTCTCTTAGCTGTAGCTGATCTCATCAAAAATAGTTCAACCCATTTTGTCAACTCNCGAAAATAGTTCAACCCATTTTGTCAACTCATCTTCCACAACGAATAAAAATCTGTTACCCGTTTGACTTCGTGGGAACGGTCCCGTAAAATCTATGTTAATTCGTTCAAATACGCTACTTGGAGGTTTTACGCTTTGTAAAAATCCATATGGCATTGAATTTGAAGCTTTTGTCTGTTGACAAATTTCACATGAATGGACATAAGTTATGATGTCTCTGTTCATACTCTCCAAAAAAAATCTACATTTAATTTTCAATTTAGTAGCTTAATTCCTGGATGTCCTGCCTCGGGAACATCATGAAAGTGTTTTATTATTTGTGGGACCAAAATCTGTGGTACTACCGGAATTAAAATAAACTCAGTCGAATTCTGTATGTCAGGACTAAAACTAAATCCCGCAGAATTGACTTTTCTAAATAATATCCCATCCTCTATCACATAGCATGGGTTATTTTCTGAATTCTCTTTAATTGCTAAAATTTTAACATCTTTTTCTTGCNCCTCTATCACATAGCATGGGTTATTTTCTGAATTCTCTTTAATTGCTAAAATTTTAACATCTTTTTCTTGCTCCACTCTAAGTGTCTGTAGAGTTGGAGTATTATATGCTAGTAACGCTGAATTTCTTTCCGTATAATGATATTCTGGAGCGTCATCATCCATATCAGGATCACTATCCTGAACTGGGATTGGACCCCGTGAAAGCGCGTCCGCCTCAACGTTCTCCCTCCCCGGTCTATGAATAAATTTGGCATTCCATGACTTAATTTCTAACGCCTATGTTTTGAGTTTAGATTTTCCTTCTGTTTTACCATTCAACAAAGACAATGCGCTGTTGTCTGTTTGAATTGTAAATTCTTGCTCTTCTA
Source organism: Holacanthella duospinosa (assembly GCA_002738285.1). Taxonomy (NCBI): domain Eukaryota; kingdom Metazoa; phylum Arthropoda; class Collembola; order Poduromorpha; family Neanuridae; genus Holacanthella; species Holacanthella duospinosa. Next base: position 65,763 of record NIPM01000044.1, on the reverse strand, counting down.
AATATTCTCTGAGCTTGTGGTAAGCCCAAATTACCGCATATAATTCTTTCTCATAAATATGATGTTTTCTTTCTGACTCTCTAAGAGTTTTACTTATGAATATAATTGGACGTTCAATCCCATCAACCGTTTGAATTAGGACTGCTCCTAATCCAATTTGGGAAGCATCACACTTCAAAAGTAATGGTTTTGTGTAATCAATTGAATGTAACATTACATCTTTACAGATACTCTGTTTTAAATCTAAGAATGATCTTTCCTGATCACTTCCCCATTCCCATAAAACATTTTTCTTTAATTTCATTTTAACAATCTATATAATGGTTCTGCTTTAGTTGCAAAATTTTCTATAAATGAAGAGTACCAATTTACAAGACCATGAAATCTTTGTATTTCTTTCACATTCTGTGGTCTTGGAAATTATACAATAGGTTTAACTTTCTTTTCGTCTTTTTTTAACCCATATCTTGTCGCTATATGACCAAGATAAGCCACTTCTCGTTTACAGAACTGTGACTTTTTTCTATTGATCGTGAGTTTAGCTAATGCTAATCTTTCAAATATTTTCTTCAAATGTGTCCAGTGTAATTCTAGACTTTCTGAATACACTATAATATCATCCATGAAAACTTTAGTAAAATCATCGATGTAATCTTTAAGTACTTTTCTCATTAACTGTTGGAAAGTTTTCGGCGCGTTTTTCAGACCGAATGGCATAACTAGAAACTCATAGTGAGCGTCTTGTGTTACAAACGCTGACTTTTCTATACTTCCCTCTGAAAGCTTAATTTGCCAAAATCCGCTGTCAAAATCTATGACAGAATACCAAAAGCCTGTTGGTATATGCCTTAGGATTGAATGTGCGTTCTCCATAGGCGCTGCGTTATTTTTTGTATTCGCATTTAATTTTGTGTAATCAATACACATTCTCCATTTGCCATTTTTCTTTTTGTCTAAGACAATTGGAGCTGCATAGGGTGATCTAGAATGTCTGATCATCCCTAAGTCTAATAAATCCTTACACTGCCTCTGAATTTCCCCATTCATAGCAGGTGATTTTCTGTAGGGTTTTTGTTTCGTAGGTTCACCCTCAGAATCGATAATATGGTATGTCCAATCTGTGGATCCATATTTTCCGTCTTTCCTAGAAACTGTNGTTCACCCTCAGAATCGATAATATGGTATGTCCAATCTGTGGATCCATATTTTCCGTCTTTCCTAGAAACTGTGGGAAATTTTTCTAAAAAATCACTCACTTTGGACTCAAGTTCTGATTCTAAGAACTGATCTTCTGGTAAAACTACCATAAATAGTGCTGAACCCTTATTCTCAGCGATATCCCTAAGTTTAAACTTCTTAGTAGGATCATCACTAAACCAAAATTCTTCATTGTGTAAATATAAGACTATTTTCTGAGTCTTTAGAAAATCTCTACCCAGTATGCATGGTACAGATAATTTTTCTACTATATAAAATTTACAGTAGAATTGTCGTCCACCAACTTCTATGTGTATGTAAGAGAATCCTTTCAACTCTAATTTCTCATTATTCATAGTAGTTGAATACACATTATACAATGGAACAATTAAGTTACACAATAAATTTACTAACTGTGTCTCCATTAAAGAAAAAGTACATCCTGAATCGAATATACCAGTAAAACTTCCAGTTTTACTATTTACTTTCACCATTGAAACCCCGTCTAAATTAATGTGCTTGAGCATGGGGTGGATGACAGACGGTTTGTCATTCCCTTTATTTAGTTTAAAAGTTTATGTTGGCTCTGGGTTTTTATTGTGCACTGTGGCTGCTCAATCTGTGAAGACTCTTCTATAGTCTTCGAGATAGCGCCCATTGCAACCCCCATTGTCGACGAACNCTTTAGTCTTCGAGATAGCGCCCATTGCAACCCCCATTGTTGACGAACATTGTATTGCTTTATGTCCATATCCCTGACATTTATAGCACTGTATATTACTTTTATCCCTAGGTGGTTGAAAATGAAAAGTTCTACTGCCTCTTCCACTTTCTACATCCCCTCTAACTCTTTGACCATTATGACCGCCTCTCGTAGACTGGCCTGGTCTCTGCTTATCATCCGTAGGACTTTGACTTTGATCATAACTATGATTTGGTCTTTTCGATTATAAATGTTCCTGATTTCCCCTATATGAAAATCTAGTTTGGCCTCTACCTTGCCAACTTGAGCCATGGACCTGANGTAAATGTTCCTGATTTCCCCTATATGAAAATCTAGTTTGGCCTCTACCTTGCCAACTTGAGCCATGGACCTGATGACTCTGCTTTGAAAAAATTTAATTTTTCCTATCACTTCTATCCTCACCACTGACTAGTGGAGGTAAGGTTGTTTGAACCTTGTTGTAATTATCTTCCGAAATTAGATTTGCATGTGCGAGTCCACATGCTTTAAATAAATCTTCCGGTGATTTGAACTCTGTTGGCCCTAATGCTGTCCTAAGTCTAGGGTGCAGTGAAGACTTTTCTCTCTGAGTCGATTCTTCTGTCGACTCAGTTGGAAAGACAACCTTTGATAACCTCAATATGTCGTAGATGTAAAATTCTACTGACTCATGAAATTGTTGCTTTCTATTCTGTANTTATCTTCCGAAATTAGATTTGCATGTGCGAGTCTACATGCTTTAAATAAATCTTCCGGTGATTTGAACTCTGTCTTCCCTAATGCTGTCCTAAGTCTAGGGTGCAGTGAAGACTTTTCTCTCTGAGTCGATTCTTCTGTCGACTCAGTTGGAAAGACTACCTTTGATAACCTCAATATGTCGTAGATGTAAAATTCTACTGACTCATGAAATTGTTGCTTTCTATTCTGTAATAACCTCATCCTCTCATTAACATCCATCCAACTATCATACCTATCTATGAATTCTTCCTTGAACTCGACCCATGTCATTTCTGCAGTAATGACATGATCAGCCCAAGCTTTTGATTCCTTAGGCGATATTCCTNTCAGCCCAAGCTTTTGATTCCTTAGGCAATATTCCTTTAACTAAATACACAAAACTTGTATTCTTATGGCCTTGTGCCGTCAAATACAACTCAACTTCTGCTAAATAAGACTCCGCTGAAGTCTTTTTTGGAATGAAATTTGGGACTGGCATGGATGTAGTTACAGCTNATTTGGGACTGGCATGGGTGTAGTTACAGCGTTAAACTTCACCTATTCTAATGCCTTAGCTAAAACTTCTGCTTGTCTGTCAATGTTTACTGTTTGTGCTACTGCTGCTTGCTGAAATTTTACTTCCATAGCTTCTACTACCTGCCCTAACATCCTGTCTACTTCAGCCTTAGAGTAGGTAGCCATTGTTTGACTTNCTTCCATAGCTTCTACTACCTGCCCTAACATCCTGTCTACTTCAGCCTTAGAGTAGGTAGCCATTGTTTGACTTGCTGAACTACTATCTGGATATTCAATTCTAATTTGGATAGGTTCGTTAAGCTCAGTTACTACCTCTGAACTTGANCTTCTTAGAAAAACCCTATTCTTAAAACCTATTCCTAACTTTGCAACTTCACTACTGAACTCGCTATTCGGTAGTGATAACTTTTGAAGTTCCCTATGTTTTCTAACGTTCTCCTTGACCCTATCGTTTCTCATCAATTCTCACTACTTGTCGTATGAAACCTAGCTATAGTGGAATTCAGATTTAAGATTGGTTAACCTGGATACAGGGAAATTTTTTTACAATTCACCAGCCTAAACTATAGACTTGTGAATTCACTTTAAGCCAGGCTTTGACTTCTTTTAAAAAAGAATTTTTTCTGAAAATCCTCGACTGAATTTTCTGAAAATCCACGACTGAATTTTCAGCTTTAACACCCTACTGACACCAACAATTATTTCTCTTTTGCTACGTGACTTGACTCTAGTAGTCAAACCACGTACTAATCGCGCTGTAGGGTAATTTACGTGTTTCCGGTGCGATGTGGTTGACTATGAGAATTGAGCGCAAGTGACTTTGACCTTGACTTGACGAATGACCGACCCTATTGATGACCGATGGAATTGACGTATGACAATGGTATGGTATGACAATGAGCCGGTGAGCACGCTAATGGTTATAGACAGGAGCTTCACTCCTGTAATTCACAACAAAAGAATCAATATTTTGTAAAAATACTAACCTGTTGTTTGTTAGTTTTCCAAGACAACTATCATGGAGAAGAAAAGAAAATTTTAAAACAAAAAGTAATTTTTATTTTTTATTTTTTGAAGGTGTGTCCAGCAGCAGCAGTAGCAGTAGTAGCTTCTTCCTCTCTCGATGGTGGTTTTTGACTCTCTCTGAGTCTCTCTTTTTTTCCAACTGTCCGTTGGGAAAAACGCCCACTNTCTCTCGATGGTGGTTTTTGACTCTCTCTGAGTCTCTCTTTTTTTCCAACTGTCCGTTGGGAAAAACGCCCACTCCTTCGCTTCTTTTTGTTTTTGTGGATTGGCTGGGTTTGGTTTAAAAAAATATCAAACCCAGTGTGGCGCGTCAGACTGGCGCCCCAACCCTTTCCTTTTGGCCGCAGCCGATTCTTTAAATTTTAACTTAAAAAATATTTTTTATTTTACTCAGGCCCCTGCCAGGCTATGGCAGTGGGTCCTGTCAAAAGTCGCCATATAGCTGTGCTGCCTGTCTTGACTCTTTGACCTTACTTAGGTCATGGACAGGCAACACAACTGGTTTCTATAATAATTATTGGCAGAGGGTTGTCATGAAGAGAGCTTTATTGGAGCTCTGCTCCCGTCATCCTTCTAACTCAGACTGGCTAGAGGCTAATCTCCTCTAGCCAGGTATTACATAATAATATTATTATAATATTTAATTGGTGTGGTGGTAGGCAACATGCCTACATCACTAATTATTATCAGGTTTGTTACAAAACTATTTATGTCATCTAGCTCATGTATTTCGATTACGTCTTCCACATTGGACTCGTGGCTATCAATAAATGGAAGCATCATATATTATTCATTAACTGTAAACACACATTTAAACTTCTAATTGGATTACCTTGAAGTAGTTGTAGTTTCGCTGCAAAATCTCATCGCCTCCTCGTAACGAAAATAAGGCCGCTTTCCCTTTGCACTTCCTGTTGGATAGTCTAACTTCCTAAGAAAGGCTAGATATTGATGCCTTATGTTGTCCCATGCCTCCATTAGGTTTTCTGCTGAAGCTAAAATTATACATCGTTTACTAATTAGTATGGTAAAGTTTGATCTCATAAAGTCTAATTATAATTTTAATTAGGTACCTGATCCTCCATATTCCTTGGCAATTGAAAGCCAATAATTCTCTTTGTATAATAAATTCCGATAATTTTCGTCTTGTTTTAGATATAGACAGGATCGTTCCCTCACAAGGTCAATTAATTTTTCTTCTAAAATTCCTATTTTATTTTTTTTACCCATTCTCATTTTGAAAATTAATTTTAATAAATAAACTTTAAGTGCAAAATTGATTTTGAGGGAATTTTTCAAGGATTGGGGAGATGGGGTGTGTTTAGCTTCATCCGTACTTCTCCAGGCGAAAGTTGAACTAGTTTCAACTTTAGCCTTTGGTTATAATTCAACAAAAGGTGATGATAGTGTAAAGAAAAAAGAAGTATAGATAAGTTAAAGGAGAAGGTGAAATTACCAGGAGATAACCAGAGGAGATCACCAGGTGATAAGTTTTGAAGTATAGATGCTTCAAATTTGAGGAGAAGTGAAAATTTTCAACAAAAGGTGAAGTTAAGTCTAGATGAGAGTTTTCAGGTGAAATATTTCGCCTCACCTTCACCTTTCCAGGTCATCACCTTTCCCCTTTACTTTTTTCCTTGTGGCATTTTTACATTTCATCACCTTCACCTTCACCTCACCTTTTGGTGAAAATTAAAAGTTGACACTTTGCCAACTTTTATCAAATTGAAAAGAGAAACCGACTTGTTAAAATTTCAATTCATCCCAACNAAAGTTGACACTTTGCCAACTTTTATCAAATTGAAAAGAGAAACCGACTTGTTAAAATTTCAATTCATCCCAACTATAACCAAAATAGAGGCAATACTTGGATTTGAATTTTATTCTTAATTAAAAACTAACAATAAATAAGAATAATCAACAATACTTTTCTGAAGAAAAGTTAATTGATTTTAATTTAATTTTGACTTTACCTTTAGTGCCCAGTGCAAAAAGAAAAAGGAGAGGAGAAGGTGAGTAACCACTGGTGAAGTTTAAGTGGTGATGCGATTTTCACTATTATTTTAAGCAAACGTCGANCACTGGTGAAGTTTAAGTGGTGATGCGATTTTCACTATTATTTTAAGCAAACGTCGAGAGAATAGGAAAGGTGATAAAAAGAATAAGTATAAATTAGAAATAAAAATGGTTAAATATAAAGGAGGCTTATATCGATGATCTTGGATAGTTTCTCTGAATGATTTGTAATTAAANATAAAAATGGTTAAATATAAAGGAGGCTTATATCGATGATCTTGGATAGTTTCTCTGAATGATTTGTAATTAAAAAAAGAAAACATTGCTGTGCCCCAGTCGCAAAAATGGAAACCGTAGAAAATTTTAGTTGTATGGGTACCGTTCACTTTCTTGTATTGAAACATTTTAGCTTTTGCTGTTTAGCTTTGCTGAAGAAATGCTTCCGACATTTCTTTTACATTTGACTTTGGCTGCATTAATTATCCATTCACAAATTTTTATGATTGCTTGAGACGGATTAGTCGACATCATTTGACAAATGTAACAACTTTTCGAAGTGTATGTTACAAGATTAATAAGCCTAGTCACAATATAGTGCCAGTCGTTTTAACCATAAGGATACTTTCGACACGAGTTTTTAAGCTTTCTCTCACACATACAAATCCGAACCCCTACGGGTCCATCGTTCCTTTTTCATCTGACCTTAAAGGTCAAAGGGAACGATGGATCCTAATTCCACAAATCAAGAATAGTCAATATCTGAAAAGGAACCTTTATTTGTTCCTTCTCAGTCAAAGGTATACAACAGACTGACCAAGGAGTAGTCTCATTGGCCAGGATTATTGTTCATAATTTTACAATATAATTATAAAATTGACTCTGGTCACTACAACCTCTCATTACACTGTAACCAACCCGAAGTAGATTAACAAAATCCCGAAAGTTCTTGCAAAAATTTCTTTTTGTATTTTAATTTAACGAAAGGAGGCTAAGATACTCAGTTTCAACAGTTGGGTTCATTTATCAACCTTCTCCTCTGCCACTTAAGTTGAATAAATCAGCTAATCTATACATTTATGGGTAGTCAAAAAATTTCGTTATTGAAAAAATTTTTTTGCATTTTGTATTTCTCCATGAATCATGACATGCAAAAATGTTTGAGACACTTCAAAAAATAAAAAAATTGAAAACATTTTCTAATCTTAAAATTTTTTTTTTTTTGGATTTTTGCATTTCTCCATGAATCACCACCATATTTCAACACGTTTATAAGGTTAGGTTGAACTAATTTAACAACCTAACAAATATAGAAATATAGATAATTTAACAACCTAACAAATATAGATAAATAAATTGTGAGGTAGTTTGAAAAACTTTGTAAAACATATTTTCATTTTTTCGGACACCAAATGTATCAATAAGCAATCAATCAAAAAAATTAAAAAACAAATTTTTTTAACTTAATTCTGATGTACAAATCTACAACTGAATCAATTCAGATGAAGTATTCTACACCTGAATTAATTCAATGTTTGAAGAAATTAAATTAAATTTAAATTTTCTTCAAATTGGATTCATTTATCGTTTGGTGGTCGAAAAAATCTAGTTAAAATTTTTTTTCTGGATTTTTACATTTCTCCATAAATCATCGCATTTGAAGGTGTTAGTTTTTCAAAAAAAAATTCTTAAATTTTTTCTAAAGCACCAATTTTCCAAAGTAAAAATTTGTTAGACTGTTAGGTTACGTTAACAGTACCTTCTATGTTGAAATCCTTTCGTCAAAATCGTCCTGTTGAGACTCTCCAGGCTGACTTCGGATCGAGTAACATATGTAAAGCTTCAGACAGGTTTATCGGAATGGAATCCACACTTGTGAATATAATTAGCCGGTATTACGTGTCAAAAAGACAAGAAGTCGCTTATATACCATGTTGAGATTCAGCAAATTTGAAGCCAGCGTGTCGAAAAGTTAATCTAAGGATAACATTGGATGTGACGGAGTAATTAGGTGTTTCTGCAAGACGACCTGCTTCGCATTATATCACCAATATTGCAACTTATAGTGTTCGAATAAGAAGGCGAAAATCCGGCACTAGCGTTTTTAAAACTTCCACAAATTAGAGTATTTTATGAAAAATTAAAAAAAAATTTATTTTTGTGAAAAAAAAATTATTTTTAATTTTTTCAAATATATTTTTTAATTTTGAAAAGAAAATTTTTATCTTTTCAAAATTTTATTTTTGAAAAAAAAAATTTTTTTTGTATTAAATTGTAGTAAATTTTATTTCTTACATTAACTATTGTATTTAGAAAAGAGAGCAATGGGGTAAAAAGAGAATCCAGAGTTCATCCATTCCAAGAAAAGTTGAACCAGTGTCAACTTTACAAAAATGGAAATTTTTTAACATAATTGAAGCAGTCCGTATGCAGTATAATTGTATAAAAAATAAATATTTGAAATGGAATTGATGTAACCTGGAATTGAAATGGATTGGAAAATTTTCCATATTGAAGTAAAAATGTAAATCTTGAAGCAATCTTAATAAATTTCAAGAAAATGAAGCCAGACTGGATGAAACCTGTTAGTCTGAATCGGAGATTATTCTTTGAAACATCAATGGTCAGTCGTTATCAATATAATTGTAAGTTTTTTTTTTTCGATATTACGGGATATAGTTTTAATAACACCTGAAAGATAGGGGTAAATTCGATGTAGAGACAGATATCATAGAACTAAACTAAATGATTTTGCTCATTTATTTCACAATGAAATCAAACACAAGCAAATTATACCTAGATGTAAACAAACAAATCTATTCACTAGGTGTATAATCCTTTGTGTTTCCAAAAAGTGCGAATGGTCCAAAAATCGGCATTGGTTGAAACGCATCGGAAGCCAAATATTCCTTTACTCCTTTCAGTTCTTCCACACGGGTCACATATGCAACAAGTGTTGGAAATGCGTTCAAATTTTCGGGATGGAAAAGTCGTCGAATAGCATCCAGAACATCATATATAATGAAATCAATATATGTCAATTTCTTCCCACCCATCCATTCGTCATTTCCCAAAAACTTTGTAATAGCGAGTAATTTTGAGGGAAGTGCAGCATGAAACTGTTTCCTTAATTTCTCATGAATTTCTTTGCGATTTTCAACATCCGGAAGATAAGCCATAGACAGAAGTGCCACAAAAAATTCAATCACTTGCTCATAGATGACATCCATTCTCACTAGTTCTTGTTCATTCGATCCGTCCAAATTGTGTTTACGACCCAAGTGACGAAGAATTGCTTTACTCTATATGATTCCATACAATATAAATATTTAATAATTGCAAATTTTCTTTTAAGTTCAATATGTTAAATTTTACTTGTGTTATTTTAACTTCATCGTCAATATAGTATGGAAGATTTGGAAAATCCAGTAGTTCAGACAAATTTCTTAGGTCCTTGTCGTAGTATTCGCTGGGATCTGTGTACATTTTGTCTTCAAATTCTACACCGACATAGTGGAGAAGCAAACGTATTGGATTGGCAATTCCACGAATATACCAGTACCTGTGCACATTCAAGTAAGAAAGTTAATCTAATGTTTGTAGTCGGATGACACAATACACATGAACTCTTCCCAGCCAAATTGCAATATACGATCACCGTATATGCGAATTCTCAAGAATATTTGATATTCTAACAGAAAATGTTTGCGTATTGCAAGCCCCAAGATATACAGTGGAGCTTTGTCCGATATATTTTGCGTGAGAGGATGATATTTGTGATCAGGGACCATATATTAGTCTAAACAAACATCCAAATCGGAGTAAGTCCACTACAAAAATTTTACCCCACTTTTCGTTCATTCATTCCATATAAACTAAAAAAAAAATAAAAAATAAAATAGTTGGTCAAATTTGCTAATTAAGACAAAGTTAACGGGAAATTTTGTAATGTATAATTGTAATTGCAATATCATGACCAATCGGTTCAATTACTTCAGTTTTCTAAAAATGTTAGTGTAATTCACTACTTTGCAATTGCAGCCCTTCAGGTGTAATTAAACAACAATCAGCAATACATAATGCGTTCTTATAATTTGTGTGATTAATTAAAAGTAATTTTAGTTGTTTCGATCTATACCGACTTTGTTTAGGATAACGGGTTGTTTCGTGTTGGCTTCTAATGTTTACAGATTGACGTAGGAACCGGAGCTTCATAGGATAATCATTTAATTTATATAAATATCCCGAACAATTTGTCATTGAATGATAGTTGCAAAAAATAATTAAGAAAATTGTTTCACTTACCCCAGAATCGGCTTCATCTTCTCTACAAAGTTACAACAGATTTAAGGAATTTCTGCAGTTTATAATCCTTATTGATCGTTAGAGTTAGTAGTACTTGTAGTATGTGGAGTGTTAAGTTTTTTTTTTGAGTCTTTTCACTTGAAATTGTCCTTCGAATAAATACAGAGGAAATATGGTTATCAATGCCATGGCATACAATCGTAGGAGTAACGCCGTTTATATTTAGTGTAACATGAGGGGTTGTTTTACATGGAGGTGATAAGTTTTTTTGCATTTTTTTTTTGTAAATATTACTGGTAAACTATTTTTAAAGCATTTTAGTACTGCTTAGATTCGAAACTGCCACTGCTTCTTTTGTGTTATGCAAGGTTAAAATAATAAATATATAATTGACAGTAAACATGTCCTATTGTCCTTTGCTGGAGGGAGGGTTCCACGAAAAATTATTTTTCAGGACCACTTCGGTTGATTTTTTTTATCAGAAGACAGATACATTTGCTAACAAAAAATATAACTAAATTTTGTGTCTGAGAAACCAGATTACAAAAATGAAGTGAAATTGTCATGTGGTATCAGAAAATACAAGGTCAAAATTTGGAGGTCAATTCAGTAACACTAGCTGCTGAGCATCAGAAACATAAATCTCCTTTAACACTAAAATTATGATTAGACCATAACTCTGGACATATTGGTATTTTCCATCTAGACAAGGTTGCAATAAAGATTTACACTAAGTATTTGCCAGAGTATTTACACAATTTGATATTTATCTATGGTTATATTTTGAAAAATTTGTTATTAAACAAATTGGAAATTATTATGAATGTTTTGAGACTGGTACTGATGATAACTAAACGGAACGTTCGAGTAGGTAAGAACTTAAACTTTTAAAAAAATTAGCTTGCACATATTTGTTGTAAGCTTTATAATGCAATTAACTCTCCGCCATCGAATAAACTAACTCGGAAACAAAATTTTTTAATTGATTGTATGATGAATTGCGATGTGATTTAGCAGGTTGGTAGTGAGTGCTACTTTTATTAGATTTAATTAATTTAAGGTTATTTTCTACAAAAATTTTTGATCCCACTATGTTACACAGATACTTTTGAATAAGTACAATTTTTGAATAAACAATTTTTTTCTGACGTTACATTTATTTATTACAAATTTCTATTCAAATTACTTACACATTCATAAAATCAAAACATCTAACTTCTAACTGGTTTTCGTGAATGGAATTACTCTCAAAAATACTTGATTACTTGAACCAAAGATGTAGTTATATAATACTATTATTTAGAATTGATTAGATTAAGCATACTCACCAAATCACTAACATAATAAATACCACTCATGTAACTTTTTTTATGCTGTTCCCTGAGCAAGTTGAGTTAAACTTGTCTCAATGTACTCTGTAGTCTGTACCGAGGAAAATGTAAAATTTTAATAATTACTGACCATGCGGCTAGTATCCACACTCTCACCATCATATCTACCATAATTATTTCTATTTTAATTATGGAAATTTTTTTAAATATAATTTTCAAGAATATTTAAAAGTTATAATTTCAGGGTTTATGACTAATACTCTTCATCGTGAATGGCTGGTTCCTAAAAACAATACTCGGTGATAAATTATCTTCAAAAGATGTTGAATGGGAAAACAATAGAATAAATAATCTTAGTTGGGGAAATGCAGCCTCCATCGGTGCTATTGTCGGAATAGTCCAATTTCTTTTCTAATTAGTCCAATACACTTCAGGCATTAAGTCCGACACAGGTAAAGTACATCATATATGTCCACTAAAACAAATCTATATTACTCAACTAAAGATGAGTAATTTGTTAACATGACATGATATACAACAATCAGTATTTTCTGTTCTAGCGGCAACAGCGCATGTGGAATATAGCAAGTATTATTCTCAATTTTATATTTTTAATAAGTCTTTTATTTAGTAAGGTCATTCCGTAACCTTAGTCAATTCCAATTCAAAATTGGAGGAAACCTGGCTATAACTTTTGTCATATTTGAATTTTGATACTAGTAGTACTCTATGACATAGAGTCTATGTATTCGAAAATGTATGTCACTATGCTCCAAATATACTAAAAATATTTAATTGTATTAAAGTTTCGTATTATTTAGTTTGTCGGAATTGGAATCGCCCATGGCGGAGTCCAGGTAGTGTGATACCTAAAGTATGGAACGACTGGAACAAGTGTCCGTTTCAATATGACTCGATTCACTGTCAACTACTTATCTAATCTGTGATTTCATTAATTTATTAGCAGTTTACTAATACCTGAGTAAAAGTTCATTCTGATCATAAACTTATAATTAGTTAAAATTGAGAAACAAAATAGAATAACATTTGTATTAATAAATTTGATTTGCGTGTACTTCAAGGGTGAGATCTAGGAACACTTCATCAATAACTAAATATTGTATAAAACTACTCCATAGTTGAATAGTTTTAGTTTTATGTAATCATAGTTCTGTATTAGACTGCGTGATTGATATATTGACACTACATTAAAAAAAATTTTTTTTGCTTATTGGGCTTATATAATACTATAATATTTCTTATAGGCCATAAATAATCTATTTAATAAGCAATAACAATAGTGGTGAACTCGTCTGTTAAAATTACCATCAAATTATCTAACGCCTGTTTACTACAATCAATTAGAGTTTCGCATGATTCACATTACAGCCTGAGTTAGAGTCATTGACTCAATGAGTTGACTCTCTGACTCTTTGGGTTTAGTGAGTCAGAGTCAGAGTCAGAGTCAAAGTTTAAATTTTTTGAGAGTGGACTCATTCTTAGATTTTTAGCCTGAGTCAGAGTCAATGAGTCAGAGTCAGACTTAAATACTAAAGAGTCAAGAGTCAACAGATCTCCGAGTCGACTCTGTGACAGAATCATAGTCAGCATCAAAAATATTGTGAGTCGACTCTGACTCATGAGTTGACTCGTGAGGAAAGAGTCGACTCGTGAGTCAAGAGTCGACACCTGAGTCAAGAGTTGACACCTGAGTCAGAGTCATGCGATACTCTACAATCAAAGCATTGAATCAAAGATAACAATTAAGAAAATTTATGTTTTTGAGTTAATCAACTAATATAATTACACATTTAATCTACAAAGCAAAAACATGAGACCTATTAGGTCTTAAAAGACCTAATAGTATAATGAAAAACTATTCAGAAAATTACATATACAGTGCATGACGGTTATAAGATCACTTTTCCTCTCTTCGAAATCTTAATCTTATAATCTATTGTACTTACAACTCATATAAAAGTAAGATAATCTTATAAAAAGTATGCGGTAAAAAATGTTTTTTTCATTATTAATCGGCGTATAATAATAATCTATCAATAATATAACAATAATATAATAATCGGCAGTTCGTATAATAATAATTTTTCATAAGTTATTTCTCAAAATAATTTATGGTTTTTTGAAAGACCTTTCAGTTAAAATGTTTTCAAGTAGTACTTTTAGAAAGTGGAACTGTGACAAAGGTTGTTTTTGTTTATTGAGATTTGAATTTTGCTTTTATATCCAGTTCCCGTTTCAAAAATAACACAACCAAAGGGTGTTCTTATAGCCGTTTTGCACTTACAACCGTTGTTCTTATAACGCATTAATATCGCATACTAAATGCATTATAGCAAACCAAGCGTGCAAAACTTTGCTCTAACAACCGAACTGTTCTTACCGATGTGACCAAAGCGAAAGAACAAAAATTTTAATTCATTCCTTTTTCCGTTAGTAAATTGCATGCATCACCTGTCAGTAGTGATTTTTTTGTTCTTTGGCTTTGGTCATTACGGTATATGGAAAGCTCTAATAAAACTCGTGCACTGTAGCTAATTAAATTCATGAAAAGTGAACTGTAGAATTAACTATGGGAAGAAGTTAATTGAAATAAGTCAGAAATGGTATGAATTGTATACATTAGTAGAATTATACAATAAGCAGAATTATATTAATTATTGTTTAGATTTACATGTAAATAAATTATGTGTCTATAATTGTAAATAGTCAATACATTTAATAGATAAACTAGCTCAAGGTAATGTTTCAGTAGACAGTAGATAAACAGTAAAATTGAGACCACAAGTATAAAATACAACTTGTATAAACCACTGTGAAAGGATTGATGTGAAATTTTACTATCAGCAATGTTTTTGATAGAATTTACAAAAAATATATACTAGTTTTACAATATTGCGAGAATTCATTTTCACTTGGCTTTTCGAATTTGTACTTAACCATTAATAACTCCATAAATACAGCAGCCTTCAACATTAGGCTTAGTTGAAAATTTTGACAAAATTGTTACCAACATGAGAAAACCAAATCCTTTGATGCTTCCACCGGTAATAATTTTAAGTAATATTATGACATAGATATAACTAATGTATTTCATCTATCAGAAAACTTTAAAAAAAAAACAATTTACATATATATATTATCTATTTTCAGATTCTGCAGACTGTGATGAAGCATTTAAACCTTGAAAATTTGAAAAATTTCCGCTTGGTTTGTAGAGACTGGTTTCTTTGTAGTGAGACTCAGTTTAAACAATTGGCGATTGTTAAATTTAGAAATGAAACAGAAATTGGTAGTTACTGTTCTTGTGATTCTGATATACAAGTGAGATTTTGTGCCTTCGAATTTTGTAGTGGAATCAAAATGAATTCAAAATTAGTACAAACTTTTATGGAACATATTGGACCTTTCGTTGAGCGTCTCTTTTTGGTTGATTGTGATTGGTCGAAAAGTCAATATTTCTTCCGGAAGATTCTGGAAGATCAAGTTGTAAACCTAAAGGAATTGGAAATTATCCTAACTAATAATTTTTCAGTAAGAGAAATTATAAATTCAACAAACTATATCCAAAGACAATTGGAAGGTGTGAAAATATTGATATTAGATATACCTGTATTTGATAATTTCCAATGTTCTATACCGGATTTGGAAATTTTTATCAAAAATATTCTACTTCATGTTCCAAATTTGCAAATTTTAAGCTATCCTCATATTCAGCCTGACAGTAGTAACTGTGGAAGTTACTTTTGCAAGATACTCTTTGATCTCATACTCTGTACACGCGAATTGAAATTAATGAATTTACATGTAATTGATTTTCCACTAAAGATAACAAGTGCTCAGATTGGAGAGTTTCGAAAAAGGCATCCACTGAAATATTTGAGTCCTTATCCAGCCATCTCATCGAATAGGGATTGAAGACATTCATGCCTGTATACTATCATTTAACTCAACTCTCTCTACCTTGGAAACAGAAATTTTCGGGGATTCCGTCAATTTGGAAACCGTACAACAATATATTCAACACCATGGCTTGTGTAAGAAAATGCATACAAAATTAATCTATCATTAGACATTTTCAACAATTAGAAGAGAAATCGTACCTGTCTGACGAAGAATAAACTATCTCAGAATTGAAATTTGTTTTCAATAATATTTTGAAATCATTAAACACCACTCATGTCGGCAAAATTTTTAGTAAAATTATTGCATGGACTCATGCCTCGAATATTGTCTTAAATCCAAACCAAAATAATACATTGACTCAATCTGATGCTAGAAATTGAACAGAAAATCAAAAATTAAAATAAGTGAGGATTGGACTTGGTTTTCCAGAGTCGCATTGTCTGAACTTATAAGAATTTTCAAAATTATCTTATATATTTGATTAAATAATTAATCAGAAAATAAAATAGAAAAATTTAAGCGCACTTTGCAGAAAGTGTCATTGTAGGTAATCTAGATAAGTAAAATTATTAAACCTACAAAAATTCAAAAAAAAATATTAATTTGATGTTTTAATTATTAATTTTAGCTCGATACAAATAGAAAAAGTTTGAATAATTATTATGATTATAAAAACCGAGTATTTGCTCTAAGGAGTATAATTAAATTTAAGATAATTTAAGATAATTAAGGTATTAATAACTTTTATTTCAAAGAGAGATGGTAGTATTGAATATAGTAGCCGTTAAGTAGTTTAACAATTTTAATTTCTGTGGCACATATGTTTGGAAGGGACTGTATTAATGTATTTTATTTAATTATTTAATGATAAAAATAATAGCGTCTATGTTAGGTTTAGTATATCTAGGACTTACATTCAATAAAATTATTGTACTAGTAATTTTGGGGTGCTTAGTTACATACCTAGTAATGTTAATCGCACATGTTTCTTTATATGAGAGTTATAAATTACCAAACAGATAGAATGGATTGGATATCATTCTAATGATGCCAGGTAGATTAGATGTAAATATACTTAAATTTATTTCCATCACATTTGACCCAATAGACAAGCGCATAAAAATATTAGAATGTTAGGAAAGTACTTATAGAAACTTCTACTTATGCCATACTTGGCTAAAATTTTTGACCTTCAAGCACAATCATCAATGCTTCACATGCCTATAGAAATAGTGCAGAAAGCTGACGATAGCGATGTCAAAGATGGCATTGGCTAGGAATAGGGTGTGGTTCCTGGTTCAATTGCCAACTTATGACCTACAAATTAGTTTGACTTATTTTAATATTTTTTTTTTTTATTTTTTAATTATTTATTCATAAAGAAACTAAAACTGAATAGGGAGTATAGGTAAAATAATAATTAAAGAAAAAATATTTCATCTAACTGTTTTCCTTCAGGCAACGTTCCCAATATAGCAGCTGCGTTCCCTCGTTGTAAGGCCAAACTAATGCGCTGAATCAAAAAGGAGGTAGAGCGAGGTTCACCAGTAGCTATTTGAATTAAATTTCCGATTTTCTTTATCAGGTTCAATCCTTTGGGTCCCCAAACTCCACTAGTCTCGACTGCTATTGGCACGAAAAGAAATTTGTTCTCAGGGATGAAAATATATTTTTTTATTTTCTTTGTTTCGGCGATGATAGCAGCGGCTCCGGGGTTTTGTTTAGTGGATGAGATGTATGAATGGGCAAAAGTGTCGACACAAGTGAAATCCCAAACCAATGATTTACCTCTGGACCAAGGGACGAGAGTCA